>PVJA010002121.1:0-11637 GCA_004027025.1 Myocastor coypus | reverse complement strand
TGCTTTCAAGGACTTCTTCAAAGTTAAAAGTAATACTTAAAAGATGGAAATAATATTCTATGCACCAGGACAAGAGAAATATTAACCTTGTTCTCAAAGTAATTTTCCCAATAAAACTGATTGGAGAAGCAAAGGTATTCCCTACATCTTCATTAATAAAACAATTCTATAGTGCTTACAACAACTGTAAATGTATGCATCAAGTAGTAGGGCACCTAAAATCATAAAATAAACTCTTCTAGAAAACAAAGATCGAATAAATACTTCCAAAATTATAGGAGAAGACCTCAATTCTATGTTTTTATGAGATAGGTCAACTGTTCATATAGTTAAAAATAAAATCAGCACTGATCCATGCCTTCAAACTGTATTCTACTCTACTACACAGATCGGACACGTTTTCAGCAGTACCTAGAACATGTTCCAAAGTAAAGCACAAACTAGTTCTTGAAGCCTGCTTAAATAATAATGAAATAACTAGACTCTTCCCATGTATTCTATGAGAAGAATCCCTCAGAAATTACTAATCAATCATGAAAGAAATCATAGAAATTTCATAAACAACTTGACATTATATGATACATTCCTGAGCAATCCATGGATTTCTAAAGAAGCTAAACATTTCCAACAAGCAACCAGTTATGCTAGTACAGTGGACCAGGACCTATTGAACACAGGGAAAGCAGTCCAAGGAGGTAAAATTATCACTCTTAGTGCTTAGATTAAGAAAATGTGGTGAACTCAAATAAACAATTCAATGAAACCCCCAAGAAAACTAGAAAAACAAGAACAGTTCAAACCCATCTATAGTACAAGAAGATATTTTAGAAAGATCAGAGCAAAACTTAATGACATTGAAACTAGGCAATGTAAACTAATATAATCATGATGGAAATTACTACCAAGATTTGTCAAAGAGGTAAAATTAGAAATTCTATATGACTTCAGTATGCTCCTTCTAGGTATCTTCCTCAGAAAGCTTAAGTCAGTGATACATGGGTACTTATGTTTATAGCAGCACCATTCATAATAGCTAAATCGTAGGAGTAGCCTGTACATTCATCAATAAATGACTGGATAAAAACGCAAATTTATGCAGACTGAAACATTATTTTGTTATACAAGGGTAAATATGAGATATTTGGAGACAACAGGTCTGCCTGGAAAACAACAGCAAGTGAAAAACCAGGCATACAAGCTTATATACGGTATGGCATCTCTCCTAAGTAGAATGAAATACAGAGTGAAGATATGCCATATGTAGGAAACTTATAAATGAATGTAAATATTATATGCCATAAATAACTAAGTCTAATAATGAAAATGAGTACAGGTAAAATGCGGAAGGAAAGCACGGTGGGGCAAGGGGAAGGGAAGGAGTTTAGAAAAAGAAACAAGTTGTGTACATGTGCTCATAAGTTCGTAGACCGCATACGCTGCAAACATGTGCTTATAAAAAATATGACACAAAGAAGCAGTGACAGGAAGAGCTGTTATTTGAAAGAATAAACAAAACAGACAAACCATGATCCAAAGAAAAGGCCTATTATCCAGGCAACCAGAAATGGAACTGTGCGAGCGCAATAAGCACTGCCAGAATCCAGAGGATCCCTTACAACTACTATGAACACTTTTTCTTCAGAAAATTGGAGAGTCGAACATGAATGAATCTTTTACCACATATGAATAACCAAAACTAAACCAAACATATAAAAATGCTGAACAATTCAATGGCAGGTAATAAATTGAGAATGTAATCAAACACGTAGGAACCAATGAGAGCCCAGGTCCGGAAAGATTTATTGTTGAATTCTGAAAGATCTTCAGGAGGCTATGATATCAGTAGGCTCCAAACTCTAATAGACTTGTAAGAGAAAGTACATTCAAACTCGTTCCTGTGAGCTAGCTATCCTTCTTACATCATGCCCTTGGTCATGAGGATCCTGCCTGGCAGCTCACTGATGTTAGTTTGAAATCTCTAAAACTATTAGTCAAAATATGAATTAGTTATGAATTACAATTGCCTGTTATTTTATTTCAGTAGCAGTAAAAGTACAATTCAGGTACCACATTCACAGTTTCTGGAATTCTGGTCTTTTCCACCTTTATCCTCTCTGTTCTATTGAATCCTCACAGATGAGTAATAAATTTCTCAAGCAATAGCAGTAGTTGTACTCTTATTTCTGAACCAATCCTAGCTAAGGATGCCCTAACGTAATTGTATATTTAGAGACAAATTGTTTATCTTAAAGCAGCCCTTGTCTTTGCCACCTATAAATTTATCCAGTTGCAAGTATGTTAAGTATCCATTCATTATAATGTATAAAATAATGTACTGTAAAGAAATAATTAGATTTACCTTTACAAAATAAGTTCTGTGCATATGATTATATATGTATATATATAACATATATATGATAAATGGTAAATGGTATAACTGTTAATGATGTGTAAAGTTATATTAGAAGTACTGTCTTTGTTTATATTTTTTCCCTACATGTAAAATGATGCTCAAATTTGTGATCTCTGCTTTTTTGTTGTTGTTGTTGTTAGTGTTAGGTCTTCAGGGTCTATAGGTTCTCACTACACAGACTGGACTCATAGTAATTCTCGTTTTCAGCTTCCCAAGCGCTGAGATTACAGGCGGGGTCCACCATGCCAGGTCTCAATCACCTTCTCAGTGCACCTCTAGGATGGGGCCGGCATGGCACACGGGGATTGAGCCCCAGGCATTCACTCTGCCTAAGCGGGCGCTTAATCCCCTGAGCTATCTGGCCAGCCCTGTGATCTTTCTTCTGCTTGTTGTTTATGTTATTGTAGCTAGTGTTACTGTTAACACAGTTTTGCCATGCAGTTTATGCTGGCTTTGAACTCACAGTTTCCCATGCTTCATGTTTATGATTGTTGGGACTGTATGTGAGCCCCACCATGCCAAGCTCCTAAATTAAAGTTCATTGTTGGATAGATCATATGGGTCAAAGACCAAATGATTCACTGGACCACTAGCACTCATTGGACGTGTGCTTCTTGTGCTTCCTTTGTTATGACTGACGCATCCTCCCAGAATTTCCTTCCATACCTGAGAAAGACACTGCGAGGGTGCTATGGATGTGGTGGAAGTTTGATATCAGCTTAGAACACATGTTTCAAGTTTGCTATAATTTATATACCAAATGCTTCACAGTCGCTTATACTGCAGCATTTCAGACACCATGCTGGAAACTATGCTTGAGCTTAAATTCACATAAATATAAATTCAGATAAAACTTTGCAAAAAGTTACCTTATGATCTCAGACTTTAGTGAAAGGCAATAATAGTCTCTTTTATTCTCTTTACTTTAGGCTTTCTTTAGAAGTCTTTATACAGCTTTACTTAATTATGCTTTTCTCATTATAATACCTAAGTGACTCTTAAAAGCTACATCTTTATCTGAAGCTGATGTCAAGGTGGAAAGTAACAATGAAATTGTGTTACACTCTAGAGTAACATTTAAATGTCACTGTTTTTAAAACACTGAATTAAAAGGACTAGTCATATTTTTAAAAACAATACTTTTAGTGTTACTTTTGCCCCCAGAATGTGCGTAAAATTAAATAAATACTCAATTAAAGCATCATTCTTGTAAATATATTTCTAAATGTATATATAAACAATATTTTCATTTATATATGTAAGACATTTTATGAGCTTGTTATCGTTAATATTTAATGAGAATTATCACAATAATTTTCACTGCTCGAATTAAAATTTTGACCAAAAATCATTTATATTGGAAAAACTTTCTATATCATTTAACTTTTAAGAAAGGAAATATATATATAGTTTTTTCATCTTTTTGTATGGTTGGCTCAGCTCATCTTGGGTAGGGGTTGGTGTAGCACATGGTACCAGGGATTGAACAGCAGTCCCTGCATTTGCCTAAGCAGGTGTTTTAGACCACTAAGCTATCTTACTGGCCCCTATATGTGTATAATCTTTCATATGAGCCTTATATTATATACATACCTGTATAAATGTAAATGCAGAGGAGAAGCATGACAGAATAGCACAAAGATATCAGCAGCACACACAGCACACTATCCAATAGACTTGAAAATATTGCTTAATACCCATAGTCTCCTTCCTTATAAGCAAATCTGCATTTTTGTGCCCATTCACTCTAAAGCCTATTTTGCAGCCTCTTGCGAACACACTATGAAGTGTGAACTGGGACAATTAATGTCAGTGGACACTTTGAGAGCAAAATCTCTGATGTGGCTTTAAAGGCATGTTTTTATCTTTTCTTTAGATTTTTTTGTTCTTGTCAACATCAGGCAGAATTTTAGTAGCTAAAACTAGAGAAGCAGGGCCAGCAAGATGGCTCAGCGGTCTAAAGCACCTGCTTAGGAAAGCTTAGGCAACTGCAGTGACCATGGTTCGATTCCGGGCACCACATGCTGTGCCAGTCCCAATTCCAGGGCTGGCTGAATAAAGGAGTGGACAAACTTGTAATCTAAACTATCTACCTGCAGCCAGGTGTGGTGGCACACGCCTGTAATCCCAGCACTCAGGAGGCTGAGGCAGGAGGATCGGTGTGAGTTCGAGACCAGCCTGGGCTACAAAAGTGACCTCAAGGCCAGCCTGAACTGCACAGTGAGACCCTGTTTCAAAAAGAAAAAAAAAAAAAAAATCTATCTACCTGCATGTTTTTTCTTGATCCCAACTTGTTCTTTACATGTAGGCTCAATCTCTTAAGTATTTGGGTTACTGTTCTCAGCAGAAGCCAGGAAAACAACTTTGAAATAGTTAGAATATTAGCCTAATGTATATTGTTTACTTTATTGTAAATAATGGTGAGAAGTGGTCAATAAATAGTATTATATTCCCTTAAAAGTATAACTAGAGAAAACAATTCAATACACCCAGGTAAGGAAGCCACATAAACAGAAGAAATAATATACAAAGAAACTACTTGCAAGGTAGCTCAGGACTACAGATTTAGAATATTGTAAGGTAGAGAGAAAAATAGCTATCATTGAACATTTTGGTCCATCTCAGTTGGAATGGTAACTATATTGACATGAGACAAATATGAAATATTTATTTTAATATCTAAATTAGGCATTTCTTTTGATTACTTTCTGAAATGTATGCAATGTGTAGATATATACTGTATGTATATGCTATGAGTATATACATGCATATGTACCTGACGTTACCACTAAAAGCAAAAGTTATACGGAGAATTAGCTGAAAAATTCCCTGGTGATTTAAATTCTAAATATAAGAAATAGAACATAAATTCAACTATGTTACTATTGGAGATTGTTTTAAATTTAAGGAAAGATAATTTCAATTTTATATGTGTAACTGATTTGAAAACGTGATTTTGACCAGCATGACATTGTGTTCTTTAGATATTGGTTTTTTTTTTTTTTTTTTTTTTTCTTTTTCCAGGCCATGAGATTCTCCAGAGTCATAATTTCCTTTACACAAAGATAGTAGTGAAAAGAATAAAATAAAAATATAGATGTAAATCTCCTAAACTTTAACATTCTCCTTGAGTTTTGAAAGAGGGCTTTTAAGAACTGACTTGGGAGACACTGTAGAAGCCATTTGAAATGTATCCTCTCGTTTTTTTCTCTGTTCTCAAGCAGAAAATTTGCTATAAAAGAATTTCTAATTCACCCCAGTGGACACGTCCATAAAAGTGGAATAAAGCCTTTTTTATTTCAATCTGAAAGTATTTACTTTGTTATTACCTATTAAAAATCATTCCCTGCTATCATTCCTCTTAAAGAAACAACATTTTTGTGATTAGAAACCTTCTTTCAAGGACAACTCATTATACCTAAAGTGAAGCAAAGTGTTTGGCTTTCTGCAAAGCTAAACTTTCTAATCAAATTATTTCATAAAGAAATATAATAATCCTTGCTAGAAAAGTAAAGTTCTATCAATGTGAAAATAATAATATGGTAGCACAATATCATAGCTTATTTTTAAATACATATGTAATCTTATGAACACTCATTGTTATTTTAAATAGTAAGCAAGAACGCTTTCCCTAAAATCACTTAAATTCTTCACTAAATCTTCATTTAATGCACTTAGTAAAACGTTGGCCTTCATGCTGAGATGAGATATTTTTCATGGTAGTACACTATCCGTTCAGATTTTTAAAATGCACTTTTTTATTGTGAAACTGATGATTGAATGCCAAAATTATATCTGGAGAGTTTGACATTGAGTTTTTTAGTGTTCTTCTCTCAATAATTTGATCTTTTTTTCTTGAAATAATTCCTAATTTCTCCATTTGTTTCCTAATAGTCTTTGATCCTCAAATGCATTCTCTCATTATTTTTCTGATTTGTTTGAGTTTGGTCCTCTTTCTCCAGCCATATTGGATTTTGGCCAATTATCGCATACATTTCATAATATTTAAGGATAGTTGCAGTTATAATTTGTTAACCTGGGAAAAATTTTTTGAAATTAACCATGGCATAAGCAGATCTATTTACAAACAATAGATTTGCTTTAAATGTGTGTTAGTAAATTTTCAAAAATAACTAAGAGTCTCTATATAGACCTCAAGAGTAGACAGTTTATCTTATACCTGAGAAGAGTTTGAAATATGTTAGTTATTATGTTAAAAAAAAGTCTTATATGATAACATACAAGCAAAAGTCAACAGCATGTTTAAAATTTTTAGACTTGTATTACTTTCTATCATTAACTATATGGAACAATTAGCACTTTCAAGAGATTTAATAGTGTCACTTGATGTGTCTACAGAATTCTTTGGCAGTGATTATTAAAGTTGATTTATTGTATAGTGTATATGTTAGATAATCTTACACTTTGTATAAACAAAATAAATGTATATTTTAATATATACATATATATAAATATTTATATATAAATGTATTTGTTATATATATTAACTACTTATATATGTATATGTGTGTGTATATATATATATAAAGAGAAAATGAAAAGAAATAATATATATATATATGTAAAGTATACACAGAGTTCATAGTATCAATATTGATATAGTACCAAAGCTAAGGAATAATTGAAATATTCAAGAACTATATAATAAATTTGCTTCTTATTATGTAGACAACAAAATGATATATAACATGAAAATTGAATGAAACTGTAATAAATGATATCATGAGTCATATATATATAAAATTAAGGCAGCTAAACACAACCAATAAATAGATAAACTAATATAAGCATTTTGAAAGGCCAAAATGTACTCTGAGGAGTATAATGCTGAAAAACAGGCAAAAAAAAAAAAAGATTGTATGTTATTGAGATACTGATTTCTATATCTGGGCTATAATTTTGGTTTATAAAAAATATTTGTTTATAATAAATTATCAACATATACCCTTATGACTATAATTTTGTGCTATATTCTACTACAAACGTTCATTAAAGATCAACCAGTGTTAAATGATTTACTGTTACTTAAATATACCGTAATTCATAGTTCAGAGCTCTTTGTCATAAGTATTTAGATATACTTATCATTCATGTCATTAATGTTTACCAGAAAAAGCTAGATATTTACATTAGCATAATTTAAAATAATGAAAATACTGTCACATCAATTTCTCAAATTGCAGAACTAGATCTATAAAGATACATAATTTTCCTGTTCATTTTACAGAAGAGATCATACAGGGTAACACATTGTTCATGAGGTACACCTCAGGTTGCTCCCAGAGTTCTGGCCATTCAGTGGATATTCACTAATTACCCACTATGAATCTGACATGTCTTTCACATTATCATGGACTTTGCAAACGTAGAAAATTGATGTTTACACAGTATACAATAAACTAATGGTGAAGTAACGTTTTTACTTATTACACGGAATTTGTGGATTATGCTATGCAGCAATATTCACAGTAGTAGAGATGGAAAAGGAAATGTGGTAAAAATGTAGAACAGAATATTATTTAGCCAAAAAATGTTAAATTCTGACACTTATAGCAAAATAGTTGGATCCAGTTTTATACAATTCTTAATATTGATGAAGCAAATTGCACTTGGCAAGAATATATGGAGACATGAAACTGCATAAACCTTCAATCTTTCACTATATTATTTTTAATAGTACTTATTAGAATTAATAAATGATTTCTATAGTGAAATTGTATGCTAAATTTTATTTATTTAACTGATAAGTTATCAGATTATGTAGTTTTGTTCTTCATAACCTACATTCCAAAAATTCTGCCATACCTTTCAAACACTCTATTCATTACATACTCCAAAAAGTCTTGAAGGAAAATCTCTTTAATCAAACATACTTTAAATGGAAGTGTTCTATTCAAAAGCTAAAATTATTAATTGAAAGTACCAGTTTTATAATGCTTACTGACTTGTAACTAAATTGTTGTTTTATGGTTATACACATCATCATAGAAATTTTAATAAGAAAGAAAGCTAATTTTTTTATTATCTTGCAGAGATGCAGAAGCTATCCCAAGTCAGATTTTGTCAAGTTGCATGATTAACAAGCAGGTGGACACTTACAGAACTGCAGATGTCTGAAGAGGATTTTCTCTCATGTTTTACCTTATTATTACTTCTAACAATGAATAGGAGTCCTATGATAATAACTGAATTTATTCCAAAAGGCATAAAAGTCTGCAATAATTAGTATTATGATAAATAGTAGGCTAATAATTTTAAAATTCTTAATAAATTATAAACAGAATCCTATTTAGGTGCAATCCTATGAAAAATATCCTTTCGTGAAATTGAGATAAGTCTTTGAAGTAGCTCTACAATTTCCTAAATGTACATGCCATCTCGACAAGTAGGCTTTTCTGAGATGGTTAGCAGGAAATATCAAACCCTAATATGAGACCTGTAATTTACGTGAAATAATATTTTTAGATATTATTTATAAACGTGTGAATATTTCTAAGCTTTTGTAAAGAAAAGTCCAGGCAGCCCAATGTGCGGGTCTTGTTTGAGCTCTTACGGTAGTCCTGATCAGAGAGTGAGTGAGGGAAACAAAATCAGACTATCTTAACCTTCTATATCTGTGCAACAGAACAGATGAAAAGAAACAGCAGAGATCAGAATGGAGTGGCATAAAGAGACTTCCTAGAATGAAATAGCTTAACATAGCAAAGGATTCATGAGAAGGGGAAAAATAAAACCACCAAATTCATTCTTGCACAAATTGCTCTCTGCTTTATCCTTCACTGCCTCACATTTTATTATTAATACTCTAAGCCCTCTGTTCTCTGGGTGTGATAATGTCACACTCGGGTTCAGGATTTCCCATTGCGCTCAAGCTTTTTCACAGGTATTATGATTATTTATCAAGTGTCCTAACTTCATAGGTGGTGCGCTGTGACCTTTGCTCTCCCTTAGCACCCAAACAAAGGTTGCACTAGGCAGAGGCAAAAACAAAGGAAGCAACAAATTCTCCAGTGTGATGAATAATATCAAAGAACTAACTCTACAAAGATAGGGTGTCAGAAGAGAGTCCCCAGAGTTGGAAGGAAGGTTGCATTCTGTTTGTAAGGGAACAGGAAAGCTATAATCCTGGGTCAAAAAATCTACTGGCAAGTTGGCAAAGGTCTGAAAAGGGGCAATAGAGCGTGGACCAGTAGCAAGCAAAGGACATGTGTTGCTCTGTTTGGAGGAACGTAGCGTCATTCAGCCTGGTTCACAGAAACACTTTTTCTATTGGCAATAGATAGGCTCTTTTAAGATGTGTTGACAATTTGTTTCTGTTCTCTATTTTCTTTTAACAAATGAACAGTTCTTAATGAATAGCTATTAATGACTTCTTTTTAGAACATATAAAGAAGTTATTTCAAGCTCAAAGATAGTGCCTGTTAAAACTGGTGTCCCCAGGGATAATAGCAGAGATCACTTTAATATGTACACAAAGGTGTAAAATAAATATAATTCATTACAATTGCTCTAGTAAACCACAGCATATGATATATAAAAAATAAGCAAATCAAGAAGAAATATCTGCTGAGTTCTTACAATGAAGATGATCTTATGAGACATGAGGCAGATTCACCACCTCAATTCAGAAATGTACTTGTTTATTGCTTTAACAAAAGCATCCTGCTGCTATTAATCATTTAAAAGAGTCGCCAGCTGGGAGGAGAGCTTGGAGGACGAGGTACCTGCACAAGGTCCCAGGTTCAGGTTCAATCCCCAGTACTGCTTGCCAGGATGCTGTGCTGGCCACCCAAACCGGGCATGGTAGCCCATGCCTGTAATCCCAGCACTGGGGAAGCTAAGGCGGGAAGATCACTGTGAGCCCAAGTTGTACAGTGACACCCTATACCAAATAAATAAACAAACAAACAAACAAACAAACAAACAAATTTAAAGTCAGTCTCTGTTAACTCTGACTCTGTTTCTTATCTTTCAGTTTTGCTTATTTTTGTCTGCTCTGTATCATTTCTATTTTTCTCTATTCTCTATTCTTTCTGGATATATATATATATATATATATATATATATATATATATATATTCTTTCTGGAATAGCTATCTCATCTCATTTCATGACTATGGTAGCATTTTATTAGTTAAGTTAAATTTATAACTTCTGACTTGAGTTTAAATTTTGTATGGTAAACATATTGTTTAATAGAGTCAGTCTAATCCATGCTTATCTGAACTCTGATTTGTCTATTTCAGTTTCATTTAATGTGAACTGAATCATCCCAATTATTACAAACTAATTTTTAAAAAAATTATTCTTGATTCATCTGTATGTCACATCTTCTATGCCCTCTACATCAAGTATTTCATTGGTTCCAAACTCAAAATTTGAACAATATGAACTCTTCTCCTTCTAATTCTTAGAAGTTAGAAGTCTTTACAACATCTTTCCTAGAGGAAGTAAATTCCCAGACATTTTTCTAATTTCTATTCTTGCTCTTTAAAACTTTACAGTCTATACCACAAATAGTCACCCAGATACAAATTATTGATATAGATCTGTTATTGTTGTTCACAATATACAAAGATTATTAAATTTCCAGAGTAAACTTTAAAGTGGAACCGTAATTTATAAAGCTCTACTCTGTTTCTGTCTCCTGCTGATCCTATATTTTTAAAGTTTTTTTCCCTTTTTTTCTCCCTCCTGCAGTGCTATTCTCCCAGCACATGTATCTAACAGTGTATCGGTCAGGGTTTTACTAGAGGAACAGAATGGATATAATATAAGGAATGGATATTAACACCAAATATACAATCTATAAGAATTTGTAAGATTGCCTTACAATAGCCACAGAGTCAGATAAGGAAGCGCGCACAGGGCGTCTGCACACTCCGGACTGAAGGATTCAATCCCGAGGCTTGGACTCACTGCAGCTCTCCGTGTAAGTCTCTGTCGGCTGACGGGTCCGTAATGGAGGACTGAAGTTTCTGTAGTTGGAGGCTGAAGAGTCTGTGGCGGAAGGCGAGAGGTCTAAGCTGGAGGCCAAAGAGTCTGCGCTGCAAGCCAGACGATGAAGTCCAGTCTGAATGCGAAGACCGAAGCTTCTCCGACGAAGTGAAGTGTTGACTCCTCCTTCAGCCCTTTAAAAAGTCTTTTTGTGCTCAGTCATTCTGACGTGGACTCATTGCGCCCTAGGGTGGAACCAATCATAC
>PVJA010002120.1:97306-112509 GCA_004027025.1 Myocastor coypus | reverse complement strand
AAAAAAAAAAAAAAAAAAAAAAAAAAAAAAAAAAAAAAAAAAAAAAAAAAAAAAAAAAAAAAAAAAAAAAAAAAAAAAAAAAAAAAAAAAAAAAAAAAAAAAAAAAAAAAAAAAAAAAAAAAAAAAAAAAAAAAAAAAAAAATATTCACTAGGAAATGATCATTACGAAAAAACGCACACTGATCCTGAACAGTGATAGATACATGTATGAAACTGGTAAAGTTTGTTCATATTTTAAAGAAGGGTAAATCAAAGCATTAACAAATTCATCATGATTTTTTGTGAAGAGGATGATTTCAAATTATTAAAGAGCGCTTTGTGTGTTAGTTAAATATGTTAAAGTACTGACTGGCTCTGATGAATGCTTATAAAAAGTAAAGCATTTCTGAAGATAAATTGGACCATCTGTGCATGGCGGCACATGCCTGTAATCTGGCACTGGGGAGACTGAGGGAGGAAGATTACTCTGGGTATGAAGCCACTTTAAGTTGAAAAGTAAGATCCTATGTCAAAAAATCAAAAACTAGGGCCCGGCAGGATGGCTCAGTGGTCTAAAGCGCCTACTTAGGAAAGCTTAGGTGGCTGCAGGGATCGCGATTCGATCCCCAGTACCAAATGCTGCACCAGCCCTGCCCTCAGGACAGGCTGAGTCGGCCATAAAAATAAATAAATAAACAAACAAACAAAAGTTCTGAAACAAGAAAACAAACAAACAAACAAACTAGTCTGGGCATGGTGGTGCGTGCCTGTAATCCCAGCACTTGGGAGGTACAAGCAGGAGGATCAATCACTATCAGTAGTAAGACCTTGTCCAAAATAAAATAATATAAAATAAAATAAAATAAAATAAAGGAAAATAAAATAAAATAAAAAACTAAGTCAATAGGACTAGAGTATATTGAAATAGTACTGTATAATTTAAGGCAATAATAATAACTACTATTATTATAGGTGCTTTAAACAATTTATTTACCTGAAATGGACTTATATTTGTTTCCGAAGTGACTTCCATTTATGTATGTATGTATGTATGTATTTGTATTTAGGACAGGGGACACAGGGTCTACAGGGTCTCACTACAAAGACCAGAGTCATAGTGATTCTCCTGCTTTCAGCCTCCCCAAGTGCTGGGACTACAGGGGTGTACCACCATACTTAGTCTCAACAGCTCTCTCAGTGTGCCCAAGGAGCAATCCCATGTTTCCTAAAAGGACTGGAGAACCTATACTGGTTCCCATTCTCTTGCCTTTTGTGTTAGTTATTTTTGGCGAATTACTGGAAAATGGCAGTTCCAGCCAAAAGGCACTATTACTATTTTTGCAGTACTAGGGCTTAAACTCAGAGCCTCCACATAGAGCTACATCCCAACTTTTATTTTTATTATTTATTTATTTTTGAGATAGTGTCTCACTAAGCTACCAAGTTGCCCAGGCTAGGATTGAATTTGCATTCCTCTTTCCTGGCTTTCCCAGGATGCTGGGATTAGAGGAATGCATATTCCATACTCAACATAACTTTTCTATGTTAAAATATTCACTGGTGTAAATTTTCAGCTCTAGTCTCAGCAAATATATTTATACAATATATTATTACTTACAGTAAAATTGTGTACTCTTTTTGTATTTTAGAGAAGGGTCTATAGGGTATTCAGGATCTCACTACTAGATAGAACTCATACTGATCCCCCATTTATAGCTTCCCAAGAGCTGGCATTACTTATGAAGACAAAAATAGTAGCTGAAGAATAAATGGAGATTTTAATTCTAAAAGCAAAATAAGAAAGTTAACAATTTATCAGCTAATACCAGTTGACTGAGTCTATAATTTCAGACATCCTGAATATAGTAGACATTGGTTAGAAACGGCTGACAGATAAGGACAAACAGTTCATCTCAGGATTGGTCACTCAGGTATGGCCTGCAACCTTCTAGGTGTATTTGGAAGGTAAACACACTACACTGCCTTAGTTTTCTTGGTTGAAAAGCAAACTTTACTTGAAATCTCTCCAAGTCACATAGATAGAAAGCAGGAAGAAACAAAGGAGAACAAAGTCAAACAGAGTGCATCTCAGTGTGCTTCCGCTTTCTTTGCGGAGCATGTGTTGTCTGGTAGAGACTGTTTTGGATCAAAGTTATTTCATCTGTTGAAGGTATTGTGTAGCTAGTGTATTAAAAACTTTTGTGGCACTAACTTTACTTGCTACTTGTGACTAGCCAAAAGTATTATTATAATAGTACATTATAGATCTGGTTCTAGCATCCAATAGATTTCTTTCTTTCTTTCTTTCTTTCTTTCTTTCTTTCTTTCTTTCTTTCTTTCTTTCTTTCTTTCTTTCTTTCTTTCTTTCTTTCTTTCTCTCTCTCCTTCCTTCCTTCCTTATGTATTTGGTACAAGGCCTCACTACTCACTACGCAGCTCAGATTTAGTGATCCTCCTGTTCTTAGCCTCCTCAGTGCTGGCATTACAGGTGTGCGCAACCAAGCCCTGTCTTAGTGGTTGCCTCACTGGACTTAGGGGTGGGGGACAGTGTAGCAAGTGGTGCCAGGGATCAAATGCAGGCCGCTGGACTTGCCTATGCAGGTGCTTAGTCTGCTGACCTGTCTCACTAGCCCAGAGTTGCTTACTTCTGACTCTTAAACAACTTTCTGTTTGTGGTTCTAACTTGAGATAGCACTGTTTACAGCACAAAATAATTTGTGTTACACCACAGAAAACGAGAAGAATGGAAACCTATGAAGTGCATGAAAAAAACTTCTTTTAATGATGTAATAGATTTTGTTTAGTATGTGTTAGAATCTTCTGAGGGCCCTATTAAAATAGTAGCTGTTGAGTTTGACTGTGGACTCCACAAGTCTGGGTTAGATCCCAAGAACTTGGAGTTCTTACATGTTCTAAATGATGCTAATAGTGTTAAGACAGGAATGACACTTCGAGAACCCCTGCATATGTTGTGTATACACACATACTCATAACATGTATCTGATATTCAAACTGGTCATCTTTTACATATGAGGATGGCCATGACAATATATTACATTCATATCAGGATACAATAAAATAACTGAGCTTCTCCTTACTCTACTGTCTAGCACAGTTCAAAAGCCCTCAGAATGATACAGGTCCTAATAATGCACAGTAACTATTATATTAGAAAATACATTTTTTCTTAAGAAAATAATGCCTGATTATTGTGGACCCACTACATTTATGTAAATGTGCAAGGAGATTTATATACATTATCTTAAAATATGATTTCTTGCTAACAAATATTATTTTATTAGTGAAAATAAATATATTTAGGGGGGCCCGGCAGGATGGCTCAGTGGTCTAAAGCGCCTGCTTGGGGAAGCTTGGGCGGCTTCAGGGACCGCGGTTCAATCCCTGGCACCACATGCTGCGCCAGCCCTGCCCTCGGGGTGGGCTGAGCTGGCCATAAAAATGAGTGAATAAACAAACAAAGGTTCTGAAACAAGAAAAATAAAATAAAATAAAAAATTCTTAAAAAAATATATTTAGGAACCTAAAGATTACTTATCTTTAGATAAGTATTAAGTTATGCTATTTAAGTGTTTATATTCACATTTTGTGGAGGAGTATGTTGCCATTATTTCTTATAGCTTAATGGGCAGTCAACATCAAACACATTTTGTTTACCTTTACGATCTTGATGAGAGTCTTCAGTTGGTAAATATGAAGCTGGAGGTCTAATCTATCAGCCAACCACACGCAAATGACTTTCATGGAATTGCTGTACCATTGCTGGAAAGAGGATGGGGGCAGAGAGAGCAAAAAAGAAAAAAAAATTCTCTGCAGTATTCATTTAACAGATTTGGTAATGAAGGGGTAATGAAACATTCTGAAATGATCACAGATAAGCACTTAAAGTCAATAATGCTATAATTTCCTGTTAACAGAATTGCATGTCTTGTGAGAAAATCTGCTAAATTGACCTGCGCTGTTCTTACATGAATTAACATCACAGTCTTTCAGCTGTAACATATTCATGGGAAAGTGTTTTTGTGCTTTGTAGCCCAGTACACTGCTTTGTAATTTTTGGGTAACAATGAGTACTAAACATACATTATAAGACGAAGTAGATGGCTGAGCAGCAGGAAAAAAAAATAGTATGTTATTTTGAAAGAAAAATGTCCTACTGGTCTATTACACAAAAGATCAAATAGGGTTGAGTTACGATACAAGCCACGCAGTCAATACCTAGAAATAACATTTTGAGGGCTGGTAGGAAAAGAAAGAAAAGAGAGAGGGAGGGAGGGAGGGAGGGAGAGAGAGAGAGAGAGAGAGAGAGAGAGAGAGAATTCATCACTTGTTAAACAATAATACTTTATACCTTTATCTACTAGTGTCTATTATTAAGAATTTGACAAGATATTTTACAATCATCTAAAATCAAGATTTATTAAAAAAACAAAAAAGATTTACTGAGATCACAGGGAAAAACACTATCAAGATGGAATTCATATATAAAAATCTTGAGACAATGTCAGCTGACTACATTATGAAGGGTAAAGATCAGTTTCACTTTGTGCTTTTGGACAATTTATATTTTTGCTTTTCATTACAATTCTGAGGACTATACTGAAATCGCTGTCTAATGTAATTTCTTGCTCTTACATAATATGTAAGTGAAGGGAAAATAGCAGAAATATTTCCTATTTTCTGAGGAAAGTCAATTAGCATTAATTGTATCATTTTAAACAATTTGATGATTATGTGATGGAGTAGGTTTATGCAACACTCTGTGAATAATGGTACTATGTGGTTGACAGAGAAATACCAGCACCTGTGCATCTTATAGGAAATGGCAAGTTTCTGAAACAGATTCCGTGTCTTGTTTGGAGATACAACCAAACAACAGTGCCAACATTCATTCCTTTAGGTATTTAAACAGAAAAATATCTTAAATATTTTTTGTCCGTACAGCAAAACAACTCATTCAATTTCTAAGAGGAATCTTAAGTGGTGCAAATGTGAAATTTATCTGCATTTGTCTTTATTAACACTGTTCAAATACAATGTAGTATAAAGAATGGTACTTTAAGTAAAACTTAAACATGAGTTTCACATCTCATCATTTGTTCCTGTTGATCTGTTGGAATGCTGAACTTCTGTGTTTAAAACAATAAGCAAGTTAAAATAACTGAGCAGAGTGTTAGCAGTCAAATAGGCGACTAAAACTGTCAAGTTTTTGAATTGTGAATTAGACTGTGAGTTTTAAATATCTGCTATTCAGGAACCTAGTTTTGCTTCTTCCTAGTACTTCTTAATTTTTCAGATCAAAATATCACAAGTATATTTTATAAAATGAACTAACTATGCTCCTAAGTTTTTAAAACATAAACCCCTAGTTAATTCAGCATCTTAGCTGAAGCATTAATTTCCAAAGTCTTGTATATATCAATTTTAATTTTTGACATTGCTTAGATTCCATACTTATTTACTTGAAATTATCTATAAGTTCAACTTTTTGAGTTCAATTTTACTACAGGTAAGCACAGGCATTAATTAGCAATATTGAACTGAACATACAGAATTAAGATTATCACGCCATTGCCACTTTTCAGATACTCCAGAAGTTAAAGTGTGAAAACGGATGTGAGTTTTGAAAATTACAGCACTTTATAAGGGATAGTAACTTTTTTTCTGTTGGAGAACAAGAAATATTATATATTACATGAAGTCTAGCAAAACATGCCAGTCTGTTATTATAATACAATTATTATATACATGGGTAAGTTGTACAAATTAAGGGAAATGAAAATACTTTAAGACTTTTTCACATTTATGTCTTTCAAAAATTCTTACATAATAAAATTAATTTAGCTTCATTTTTCATTACATATAAATGATACTTATGATTGATAACTGAAAAGATACTTAGTACAACATAGGAATTATTAATATAACTTCTATACAGTGCCAATATTATAATTAGAGAAATACATTTTTCTAAAGGTAAATATAAAAAGGTAATAAAGCCATTGTTAAATAAAATTTTTAAAGCTTCCTTGCCATAGAGGCATATTATTCTACAAAAGAAAGGCTCAAAGAAAAACCATTGTGTCTAAGGAGAACACATGGACACTTCTGGTTGTGTCTGAGGAGAACGCACGGACACTTCTGGTTCCAAGTCAAGGCATTTTGCAGAAGCGCTGCGGCTCAGCAGTGCTAATGATTCAGAGAGGGCAGTGGCTGAGCCAGAGCGTGGCCTGTGTTGCCACTGAACACCATCCTGACCTGCGACGCTCCTGCTTCCTCACAGATGGAACATTCCTACCTCCCAACAAACAAAACCCCTCACAAAAACCTCTAGCACTTTCCTGGTTCCAGAGCTAGAATTAGTATCTCCTTTACTATGAGTTTAAAGTACACTGGTCACATATTTTCAATTTGAGAAAAGAGTCAAAATTTGGATTAACTTCATATGTCTCAAGCCAAGCCCCCCAAATCAAACAAATAAACAGCAACAGCAAAACCTGAAAAAACGTGAATGTGCAGAAAAAAGTGATTGTTAGGAAATGCCTCTGTATTTTGGAAAAGTTAATTTTATGGAATAACTTGGGTGACTACTTGCTACTCCCTTTAGGGGATGACAAAGTAGGGTCGCACCAGCCTGCCCTGAAGGCAAGGGCATGGCAGAACCATTTTATCCTTTGCTTTTGCTTTGGCCTACACAGCAATAAAGCAGTAACTGTATATTTCACAATTTTTTCTACATCAATCCATGACAGCAGCCTACCACTTCAACAAAAAATGTCTTTTTTTTTTTTTTTTTTCCTTTTTGTGGTTCATTCAACTCCTGTAAGGGCATGCATTACTCACTTCATTTTCTTGAGATATCTCTTTTAAAGGAAAAATAAAAGAAAAGGAAAGGCTAGGGTTGACTCTGCGAGACCCTTGTATTTATTCACACTTATTGTGCATGACTGTAGACTGGTAAATCATATTAGCAGCTCGTCTCCCCATCAAGCTGCTACTTGCTTTCCAGCCCTGGGAAGGTTCAACAAATCAACAGGAGCACGGAAAACAGAACATCAGTCTAATCTAGTGTTTAAGGTGAAGTTTTCAAACCCAATCTAAGAAGATCTTTAGAGCAAGCAACAAGCTGAAGGGCTCAGAAGGTGGTATTGACAATGAAAGAGTGTTGAAATATTGAGAAGCGCAGCACTTGTGCATTTTTAATAACAAGAGGGTCAACAAGGACACAGCTCCCTCAGTGCCAGGAGCTGCCACTGACTATGGAAATTGCCACACCAGGGCTATAAACGCTCGCAGTTCATCAGCTTTCTTAAACAGTTCATCAGCTTTCTTAAACACCCTGAACCCCCTCAGTGGACCTTTAGTCTTGAATTAACAAACCAAAGCAATGAAAGAGGGTGCAGTCTGAATGGCTGGCATTGATCCCCAACTGTGTCAGCACTGCTACAGGCCCTGAAAAACTCTCTCCATTGTCAATAGAAATTGACAAACCTCCTCTCCTAAATAGTGCAGCTGAGCCGGGCGGGCTCCACGCAGCTGTAAAGGGCTCTGCTCTTGGGGCCGGGGAGCACTAACAATAGAACAAGCATGAGCTCTTTGTCAGTCCCAGACTCGGCAATTTTCTAACAAGGATTAAAGTTGTTTCTCCACAGAGCTGGTGAAAAGAGATTTAGCAACATACCGTGCTTTCTTCATGCAAGTTAAAGCGAAGTAGTTAAGGAATTTCATTATTCTGTTGACTGGTGGGAATACAAAACAAATATATTAAATATGCACCACTCCCTTTTCTGGCCTAATTTATAGCATTTTGAGTATGATTCCATTAAAAATAACACTTATCACCTAGGAACTAGCACTTCATATTTATTTTGGGAGTTTTATCTTTTGAAAGTCCAGCTGCTTGCCACCTGGAATGAGGTCTCAATACATACTAATGCACAATGCCTTTAGACCCTCTGAGGTTGATATTCCTAAATCTGAATCACGAGACCCCATAGGGTTTATATATCACGGCTGCTTCAAGCAAATGATTTCTGTCAGAATGTGGCTTCTGAGGAGGGCAAGGTAAAAATACATGCTTAGTAGGGCACAAATCTGTGACATATTTTCTGCTTAAGTGTTTAGCTTTTTATTGATTATGAATTGGCACAACTCTTTATTTTTATTTTCTCCAGCTATGCTTGTCTTAACAGCTGAACAACAAAGGAAAGAAGGAAAAAGAAAGAAAAGAGCCCCTGCTTTTTAGTGCATTAACATGTAGGATGGCTAAATGTCCACAGTATTTATGTATTTCTTCACTTATTTCAAGAGAAATAAATATGGAGGCACTATTCTGAAATTAAATAACACCTAGAATATCTCATCTTAGGAAATAAGTACTTTTTAAGTGTGATGTTGAACTGAATAAAAGAACAAACAATATCTTTAAAAACTTAAGAAAGGCTTTGATGGTTGAGAAATACAGCACAAACTGTAGGGTCTTTTACTGTTTTTTTTTTTTTGTTTTGTTTTTGTGGGACCAGGGTTTGAACTCACGACCTTGCACTTGCCCAGCAGGCACTTGTGCCTCGGAGCTATCTCCCCAGCCCCCAAACTGTAGGGTCTTTAGAGACCAACAAAAAAATTGGAAACATCAATGCCCTATTTTTCATCAGCATTAAACATTAAAAAATAAATGCAAAGCTTTATTAATCATTGAGTGGCCCTTTTGTCAAAAGCAATTTATTTAATGTCACTGAATTTGCAGTTTCCTTACTCACTTACCATTTCTAAACATTTGAATGTAAATTTTATGCTGTGAAGTTTGATGTAATGCTCCCCCTTTCACAGCATCACTGATGATATTTTCATTCATGATACCCTCCAAACACAGCAATACGTTGAAAGTTTTAAGTGTGAGATTTATGTTGACTTAGGCTTAGATAAGGAGATACTCAAGGAAAACTGAAAGCAACCTATTTACAGCTAACCATTCAGGAAGTGTTCAACCTAGCTGATACCTACAAAGGTTCTCAGCTAGACCCAGAGGCATCTTGGGGGAGAGACAGAGATTTGTAGATACAGCCCCTGTGGATGAGTGTGTGAAGGTACAGCAGGGGAGGGTAGGTAGTCCTAACCTTTTTTGCACCATTCTTTGCTTGACTGAACCTGCCAGGTGACCTGCCCATGTCTCTGTCTTCTTACCTACCAGAGGGGGACACTATGAATCTAGCTTTGACATAAGATTCTGTGCTCAGCAGGAATCCTGGGAGTTTAGGTCTGACTGTCAGGAAAGGTCATGATGAGCTTGTGATTCTTGTTAAAATAAACTGAAGGGAAAAACCAAACTGTCATTCTCTTGGTTTTTATATGCTTCTTCAATATGGCTTTATTCTTCCAGAATGAAAAAAAAAAATCCAAGTCTAGAGTTTCAGAAATTTCTGCTGAGTGTTGTTTTGTTCTTGACATACTGTTTGTCTTCTCAATGAAATGTAGTCAAATAAAAGTGAAATAATATAATGTAGTAGCAAGTAAGAAACTTATAAAGAATTGTATATTTTTATCACCCTCCTTTTCTTCCTATTCCTATGGTTCTTCCTCCTCCCCCTCTTTGGTTTTTGTTTTCCTTTGTCAGTACTAGGATTTGAGTAGATTCATTTAGGGTCTGCACACGAAGCTGTATCTACAACTCTAGTTTTTTGAGACAGTGTTTGCTAGGTCAGTAAATTTCCCAGGCTGGGCTCACCCGTGTCTCAGATTTCCAGATTGCTGGGACCATAGGTGTGTGCCACCTGCTTGGCTCATTAATTCTTATAAATTCTGATTATAAAGGCATTTGAGTTTCTATTTTCCAAGGAGAAGTTCAAGTGGATGTTAAAATTTCTTTAATGCTTGCAATAACCCTGAGTTAGATGTTACTGTTCTCATTTTACTTAACTGGAAACTAAGTTTAGAGTTAGGAGTTTACTTAAGACTGTACAACATATACGTTAAGTAGCATGATAAAGATTTCTCTCCTGAGTCATAACTACTATGTTACTCTATTTTTCTCTAGGATATAGTCTGCTTTTATTATTTGTTAATAAAATTGGATTTTTTTCACTGTGAATCAAACTCAGGACCTTGCACTTGCCTGGCAGGCACTGTACCACTGAACTAAATCCCCAACCCCAAATCTTTGATTCTTAAGAGTTGTTTGATACAGAAAAAAACTAAGAAAAGAGCTACCATTCTGAGAGGTTCTTGAATTATGACACAGGACTGTCTGCAAATTCAGGAGCTGTCTTTTAATTATTTCAAAGAAGCTAATTAAATTTTCTGTCAGGTTGAAGCAATTCACATTCCCAAATAACAAGCATATCTGTAATTTCAATAATGTAATGTGAATATACTTTGAAGAATCATACTTCATGTTAGATACCAAATGTTATACATATATATACCTCTCTTATATATGCTTTTATTTTTTATATATATGTTTACAGGTTAAAGTATCATATCTCCTAGTGCTTAAAAATACTGGAAGTCTTCACTGTCATAAAATAGTACAATGCAGAAAATATGCTTGGTTCATGCATAGCAAAACAATATACTCTATGGTCTTCTTAATTTTTTTCTTAACAGTAGAGAAAAAGCACATAATGTTTAAGTCCACCAGGTAGTTTTGCACTTATGAGCACTATAATACTTCCTAAGGAAGAGAAGATGTGGATAGCGCTAACACAGGAGTGCTGGTGTACAGTGGGTGTCCCAGAAACGCTTGTTGACTAGTAAACAAATCATCTTGACAGCTCTGTTGTTTCCCTATGAAAGTCCATGACCATAAGAACACAGATAATTGCAGATGTATTAGATCATTTCAGTTACACAGAATAAGTGAGCTAATGGGACAACTTTCATAAATTGGAAGCTAATGATTTGTGGTTGATTCATTCCTATTTCATGAATCCAAAATACCCTTCATTCCACACTATCCTAAAAGTAACTTCTTAACACCATGGGCACTAAAATTCATACTGTTCCAGATTCTTATCATCAAGAAGAGAAATTCATCCATGTACCTATAAAAGCCTCCATTTTATCTTTCTTTATAGCTGCATAATACTCCAGTGTATAAAAATACTACATTTTTTTTTTTATATATTCCCCAGTTGATGGGCATTTGGGTTGTTTCCAAGATTTAGTGATGGCAAATTGTGCTGCTATAAACATGGCTGCACATATATCACTGTGGTATGATGTTTTCAGTTCTTCTGGAAAAAATAGCTAGAGGGGGAATAGATGGATTGAATGGGACCTCTAATCCTAGTTTTTGAGGATTTTCCACATTGATTTCCAGTGATTGTACCAGTCTACAGTCCTGCCATTATTGGTTGATTTCTTCTTTCTTTCTTTTTCTTTTTTTTTTTTTTTGTGGGACCAGGGCTTGAACTTATGACTTCGCATTTGCCAAGCAGACACTTGTGCCATGGAGCTATCTCCCAGGCCCCTAACTTGCATTCTTGCATGACAGGTATTGAACATTTTTCTTTCATGCTTTTATTTTCCATTTGTATTCCTTCCTCTCAGAAGTGTGCATTCATCTCAGATGCCTATTTTTGGACCGAGTCTTCGAATTTGGGGCCTGATTTTTTTTCATTCTTTATATAATCTAGATAGAAGCCCTTTGTCTGAGTTGGTTAAGATTTTTTCCCAATTTGTGGGTTGTCTTTTCTCTTGGTTGGTGATTTGTTTTGACAGGCAGAAGCTTCTCAATAAGATGAGATCTCAGTTGTTGATTCCTTGAAGTATTTCCTATATGGTTTGGTTTTTGTTCATGAACTCTGCCTACCCCTATGTCTTCAAGGTTTCTACTTACTTTCTCTTCCAGTAGATTTACTGTTTTTGTTTCCTTATAATTTTATTACTTTTAATAAGAAATAACAATGAGAGTTTTAAAAGACATTAGGAAGGCAGCCACATTAATTAATACAACGCATATAGTTGTCTTCATAGTTGTTCAGAGCACAAGATGCAGACATGATAACTTTTCCTTTTTTTTTTTTTTTAGAATTTTTATTTTATTTTATTTATTATTTTCTTGTTTCAGAACCTTTGTTTGTTTATTCACTCATTTTTATGGCCGGCTCAGCCCACCCTGAGGGCAGGGCTGGCGCAGCATGTGGTGCTGGGGATCAAACCACAGTCCCTGAAGCCAACCAAGCTTTCCCAAGCAGGCGCTTTAGACCACTGAGCCATCCTGCCGGTCCCCATGATAACTTTTCTAAACACTATTAGTACAAATATTTCTTCTCATTGAGCTAAGATAAAGTAGTTGTATGCATAGTCCAGCATGGCTCGAAGTTTATCCTGCACTTCTTCTCTTGGTCCTAAAAAATCAGTGATTATGAATTGAAAATTTCTGATAGTCACATGTTCTACTCTCTTCATTATTCCTCTGGTACCAGTGACAGGATGTATACTGGCCTGGCTAATATTGTTGAGCAAAATTATTAACTAGTGGCTCTGGCTGTTTCGGGAGCAGTTACAATGGTGCCTATACTAATGTGGGTAAAACACACCTTTCTTTTATTTTACTTTTTTTCTTGTTTCAGAACTTTTGTTTGTTTGTTTATTTATTTTTGTGGCCGGCTCAGCCTGCAGGGCAGGGCTGGCACAGCATGTGGTGCTGGGGATTGAACCGTGGTCCCTGCAGCTACCCAAGCTTTCCTAAGCAGGCACTTTAGACCACTGAGCCATCCTGCTGGGACCCAAGACACACCTTTCAAGAATGATCTATGTAGGGATGATGATCTTTTCATTTGGCTAAATCATTCATTCTGATTTTTTTTTTTTTTTTTCAGGACTGGGGTTCAAACTCATGACCTTGCATCTGCCAGGCAGGCCCTTGTGCCACAGAGCTGTCTCCCTGGGCCCATTCTGAATATTGTTCATGAGATTTTGAATAAAACTCTACTTTAAATCAAGAACATATATCCTGATTAAAGATACAGTGAATACATGTAGTTGATATTAGCTAGTACAACTTAAATTTCAAGACAAAACCTAGGTCCCTAAAGGAGTTGTTAGTATGTCTTTCCTCTTTGGTTTTCTTATAACAATGGCAAGACTCCAAAATGTCATTTTGAGAGTGTCAGAGGCCTTGGAGAGGACAAGTGTTTTCTGTCTCTAATCATGGTGCACTGCTGTAACTGAACCAAATTAGCCGAACCACTGCTACACATTCAGCCTTGTATACTTGTGGAATCTTGGTCTGCCATCCCTTCAGTCTGGACTTCTATTTTCAGTATCATCTTCCTAGACAGATTCGTGTTAGCCTTTCAGACTCAGCTTATTTACCATCTCTACTATGAAGACAGTACTGTTTCTCACCAGGGAGAATTAAGTCCTCCCATATTTCCTGCTTCTAGCTTTCTACCCAGGTGGCCCTAAGATCATGGTGTAATGTAGTGTGTCTCTCTGAATCTGTTTTGAGTATCCTGATCTCCAGTCCCTAGCAAAATGTCTGGTAAACAGTACATATCATGTATTTGTTGAAAGATGAAATGCTTCTAATTATTGTAAATATAAATGGTATATATAAACCATGGTATATATAAATGGTATATATAAATGGTATATATATAAATATAAATGGTATATATATAATGGTATATATAAAAACATTTTATATTTTATTTATATTACAGGTATTGACAGGACTCCTAGTGTTACTATATGTATGTATATATATGTATATATATATATATACATATACATATATAACATATTTTACACTATATATCAACACATAAAGGTAATGGCTGGGTAGGTTTTCTTTTTTTAATTTTATTTATTTTTTTTCTTGCTTCAGAACCTTTGTTGTTTATTCACTCATTTCTTATGGTCGGCTCAGCCTGCCCCAAGGGCAGGGCCGGCGCAGCATGTGGTGCCGGGGATCGAACTGCGGTCTCCGAAGCCACCCAAGCTTTCCCAAGCAGGCGCTCTAGACCACTGAGCCAACCCGCCGGGCCCCTGGGTAGGTTTTCAATAGGAAAAGGAAAGATGTTTACTAGACCTAAACTCACAATTGCTTGGAATCACATTTCATTAATAGAAACATGAGTTTTAGATATTGAAATTATAGAAATTTTCAGAAAGAAAATAATTCCATTGGTACAGAAACTTATCACAGGACTGAAACTGAGCTTAAAATGTGACAGTATAATTTGTTTGGGTGATGAGTAAAATAAAGAAGGAAGTACTAAAAATTAATAAAGCTCCCCATCTGTCTCCATAAGTGCCGCACACATTCTCTCGCATACCAACCTGTGCTGACCCTGAAGGTTCAGGGGCCGCTGTTCTCAGGCTCACTGGCCCGTCAGAGGCTGTGACCGAAGCAGCAGCTGACCATCCCAGCATATGCACTGGTGGACCAAGACTCACTCCTGGAGGCTGTGGGGCACATGTGGGGACGTGGCTGGCTATGCTCTATGCATGGTTTCACTGTTTAGAGATGTGATCTGGGTCTTTTCTGTATTGTTTGTTTTGTGAGCTGTTTCTATAGAAAGGCAAAAAAAAAAAAAAAAAAAAAAAAAAAATTCCTGTTGCTGCAGGAATGTTCATTCTGTTTCAGTGTCTTAGTTTTTGGGCAAAGGACCCAAGAGAGCTGGGATGACTGAACTTGAGGCCAGACTCAGTTGTAAAGTGAGGTTAAGTGCAGACTGAATTACATAATAAGACCCTTTATCAACACCTCCCCGCAAGAAAAACAACCTCAAAACTCTCACTAAACCAAAGCCAAACACAAAGCAAACAATAACAGCAACACACCTAGGGCAGAGACAGTGAGAAAATGTACTCTGATCTGGAAGTCAGAGCACTTGATGCTCTGAGTACTACAACTAGGTACAAATCATGCTGACATTAAATTTTTGGCAAATTTCCAGTTATTTACTTGAAATAGAAGTAAACAGCATCAGTCATCATTATCATTTATAATAAACGGCATATTATTTTAGTTATGTGTAGTATTTTCTTTTTTTTTTTTTCAATTCTTTTATTGTTTAAATTTAACAATGGTTATATTACATATTTTCATCATCGGATCAGTTTAGATTAATACATACAGGTATATAAGATTGATCAAACAACTAAACATTAACCTTTCTAAATCCACATTACTTTTTTTTTTTTCTTTTCCCCCTTTTTTTCTTTGAAAGTTGACATATTGCATATTGTCCTCACAA
>PVJA010002120.1:33301-97206 GCA_004027025.1 Myocastor coypus | reverse complement strand
TCAAAGGTTTTGCAATTGCAGTGTGCCACCAGTGAATATGTGTAGTATTTTCATTTGAAAAAATTTGAATACCTATTTTCAGGTGAAAAAGTAAAACATGCAGCAATTTACTATTTCTCTCTCTTTTTTTATAATATTTATTTATTTATTTATTTATTGATTGATTGATTGTTTCAGAACCTTTATTTGTTTATTCACTCATTTTTATGGTTGGCTCAGCCCGCCCCAGGGCAGGGCTGGCTCAGCATGTGGTGCCGGGGATCGAACCGCTATTCCTGAAGCCACCCAAGCTTTCCCAAGCAGGCGCTTTAGACTACTGAGCCATCCCTCCAGGCCCAATTCACTATTTCTCAAGAAGAGCACTTGGCCATCAGAATGCAAGATCTTTAGGAAAAAAACTTGATCTGTCTTGTTTAATTTTGTGATTCCAGCTACTGGCACAGTGAATGATCTTCAGAAATCTTTACAAAGTGCTAGTTGGATAAAAAAAGCATTATAAAAGGAGTTCTCCATGCCCTAGTTAAAATCCCATGATGTCATTGTGACACACACATCAAGTTTGTGGGACAAAACTGGTCCCTAACACCTGAATCCTGACATTTATCACCATCCCTAACACATGGTAACTCAATGGTGAAACATATATTCTCCATCAATTATATATATATATATATATATATATATATATATATATATATACACACACACAATTATATATATATAATTAAAATATATATATAATTTAAAAATATATATATATATAATTTAAAAATATATATATATAAAGCACTGAAGGGGGCTGGGGAAATAGCTGCTCAGTAGAATAAGTGCTTGCCTGTCAAGCACAGGGTCCTGAATTCAATCCCTTGGTACTGAAAAAAAAAAAAGACCCAAAGGACTCTTGCTCAGCCACACTCAAATACTGCATTCTATTCCAGAATCTACATCCTCAGCATGACTGAGAACACTTTGAGAAGATTCAAAGGCAAGCCACAAAGATGATTAAAGGGCTAGAAACAGGGCCTGTGAAGCAAAGTTAAACAAGTAGGCATTACTTGTTCTGCAGTAGACAAGTATGACAGGTGTCTTAATAACTGTCCTCATATATAGGAAGGATTATTTGCTAGAGGATGCTGGCTGCCTGCTTTTTGTTCTCCAGTTAGAGGAAAGGGTGAGATGTGTTTAAAATGCAGTACAAAGAATTTAGATGCAGTAGGGATGAGAAATTTCCTTTTTCCAAACCAAATATTTTGCTCACCTTAAGATAATGAAATTATGATGGTTCTTCCATAAGATGGGGTGAGCTTAGGAGCTATATGTGTCTCTTTAGGCATGTACATTCTTCAAAAATTATTGTTTTATAATTTCCTGGCAATGCAGTCAATAAACACACTGAATGATGGTTTGGCCACAAAAATTTTTTCTTTCCACAGATTTTTCTTACTTGGAATTAGTCAATAGTGGCAACCTAGCTGTCACTGCTGTGCCCACATGTGAACACTGCTGGCCCTGCAGAGGGGCTGCAGAGGGCTCAAGAGGAGGTGGCTCATGGGGGATATGCAAGAGCCATTGTAGGAAGTGGCTTTAAAGCCATGTGTGTTACCAGCTTATGAAATTAGGACTCAAGGAAAGGAAAGGAGAAGCTGTCAGCTCTGAAAACAAAGTACTGGGCAACTTCTAGAGATGCAGCTCTCAGGGGAGGTCTGGGCATTCTCATTAGTAAGTCACTGGTCGCCAGCTAAGTGCAGGCATGCAAAGCCACCAGGGCAAAATCAGGATCTACATGGAAGAGTCAGAATTTCCAGCCCATCTTAAAGTGAAAGAGGCATGAAAATTTGGAAACGCTCAACATGTTGCTTATAATCTAACATTTACAGATGTGCTAGTGACAATATTCTAATTTCTTTAATAATTATTAAGTCTGCAGTTGGCTTGTGTACATGGATGCTGATACGTGTTCCTGCGACTGATGTTTAGAAAAATTTCTGGATGAATATGAAAGTTCTGTCACTTTCCATTCATCGAAGACAATTTTGCCATTGCTGAGACCTTAGGTGATTTACATCTTTTTTCTTATACAAGCAAAAATTTCCAATCAGTTCACATGTGGACTTTTTTTTTTTTTAATTGTGAGCACAATTAAAGGTGAGTTAAGGCTCTGGTGGAAATCTAAAGAGCATCAGCAGATTTGAGCACTGCTCAGCTTTTGAATTGCTTTTCTACTTCTCAGTTCTTTTAAATGGTTTTCTATGGCAGGAACATTTTTCTTAATTAGTCACAGCTAATTAGTGTTCTGGCATAGACAAGTAATCAGAAATGTCAGAGCTGCAAGGCTACATCTCCCTAATCCTTTGATAATAATTTAGCCTCCTGGGAGGGCCCCAAGCTGCGGTAAGTAGTGACTGACAATAAGGCAAAATTAGGTGGGCAGCAGACCATTAGGATAGAAAAATAAAAAGCACTACCAAATCCTGCTGAGCACCATCAGGCAACTAACTGCACTGCCAGATGAGGTGCCTGTTTAAGCCTGTGTTGTTAATTAGCTGATTCTACCAGACTTGCCACATATGTCCAGGTGCCTCATGCAAAGATGTGTGCTTCTGGGAATGTGCCAAATGACAATTGTGCTCCACGATTGCATTTCAAGAATCTAGGTAAGAAGTCCACATATTTCTTAAAGATTCTTTTAAATTATCAAAGAAAGAAGATCAACAAGCTATAATACATTTTCTTGTTGAGTTTCTTTTAGGCCATTAGGCACGCTTATCTCAAGTTTCTCCAGTTTTAATCCAACAACAGCTTAGATTCATATAAAGGCCTTTGGCCTCTCTGAACAGCGTCTGGACTTGCCAAAGCTATTTTGGCATACAACATACATCAAAAGTAGATCCTTTTATAAATTCTTACACTTACAAATAATAACATTAAAATGAGGATTATTAACTCAAATGAACCAGACGGCTATAATTCTGTAACTTGAGAGGTTTTAAAGAGAAACAACCTTTGAGGGTGGTAAAAAACAGAACCAATAGGGAGCAAGCTTTGTATAGCATTTCCTGAGGCTTATAAAGAAATACAAGAAGCTGGGTGCCATAGTGCAGACCCATAAAGCTGGGACTCAGGAGGCTGACACTGGATCCTCGAGAGTTCGAGACCAGCTTGGGCTACGAAGTGAGCCCACGAACTGCACAGTGAGACCCTGTCTCAAAAAGACAAAAGATAAAAGAAAGAAAAATATACAGAGCAGGTTTGATTATAAACATCGTACAAGAGATCAGACAACTTCAGTGGGGGTATAAACACATAGGTTAAAAAAGTAGGAATATAAGCAATTAGAAACAAAAAGGGCCCCAACATCTGGAAGGCAGTGTGCTAAGGCAGCAGCCTCTGGTACTAAACTGTGAGATGTGGGGTGAATATAGTTTATTTCTAGAAGACATATACAAAATAGATCATCCAAGCTCTTAAATCTTTTACAGTACTATATCATTAGGTATCAAGGTACAAAATAAGGCAATTTTTAGAAATAAGTTACCCAGGGCGCGGCGGGATGGCTCAGTGGTCTAAAGCCCTTGCTTGGGAAAGCTTGGGTGGCTTCAGGGACCACAGTTCAAACCCTGGCACCACATGCTGTGCCAGCCCTGCCCTTGGGGTGGGCTGAGCCGGCCATAAAAATGAGTGAATAAATAAACAAAGGTTCTGAAACAAGGAAAAAAATAAAATAAAAAATTCTTAAAAAAAGAAATAAGTTATCCCAGACATCTTCAAATACATCATTAAATTTGTTATCTAGGGGCTGGGGAGATAGCTCCGAGGCACAAGTGCCTGCTGGGCAAGTGTAAGGTTGTGAGTTCGAACCCTGGTCCCACAAAAAAAAATAATAATAAAAAAAATTTGTTATCTAGCCCTTTTTATTGATGGAAAAGAAAATAATGGTTATGACACATGGATAATACTAGCATTTACTTGTGAGTGTTGACAGACAAGTCATAGTCATAAGGGACTAAGAGGTAATATTTATACTTTTTTTAATAGAACCCAAACCCAAAACATATTCTGTAATGATATTCTATATTCTTAGTCTATAAGCAATGCTGCAATAATTTGAAAGGGAAAGATCAACTGAAAAGAAAATTGCCACTTTTAAGTTGACGTTCACATATGGGAGACTATAGCTAGAAAATCACTGAGTTATAGGAATTGTAAGAAGGCAAAGACAGTTGTCCATCATAACGGTCTCCAGCCTATATTGCTAATAAAGAGGCTCATTACCTAGACACAAAACCTTGCCCAAAGAATATGACTAAACAAGAACACTGTGACTTCTAAATACCTATGGCCAAGAGCACTGGGGAATGTTTTATCTGTTATGCTCCTCCATGTTTTGTTGATTTCAACTATTTGTTGGAAAACAACAAAGTAATATACTGAGTCTTTAAGAGTAATGCTAATGTTATGGAAGATAAATAATCTTACATGAAAAAGTTTGCTCCATTTCTTATTTGGTAGTCCAGAGACAAATAGGGCTGCATAAGTGTAAAAATCAGTTTTGCTTTCAGAAGCATATTTCCTTGTAATATTTCCATTTATTTATCAAAGCATAAATGAGCCATTTATATAGTTTAGGTCAATTTGCTCAAATTTCTGCTTCTGAATTCTTTAACAGTAAATAAGATTTTTTTCCATAGAAAGTCCTCTGAATTAATGCCTTTCAATTAATTTGGGGAAATTAAATTGGAGCTAGGGAAATAGCTCTGCACCTGTCTGGCAAGCAGAAGGACCCAAGTTCAGTCTTTAATACCACATGCCATGCCTGGTACTGGAACCCAGGGCATGCTGTTCAGGCCACTGAAACCAGGTGTGGTGGTGCACATCTGTAATCCTAGTGTTGAGAAAGCTCAGACAGGAGGATCACTGTGAGTCTGAATTGCACATAGTAGGATCCTGTATCAAATAAATGTAACTAAGTAAATATTAATATTTTATGAAACAGTGCTTGAATCAATATAACTGATTAGTGAGCATTTAAAGAATTATTTTCAATTTATAAATCCTAATATATTTTTAAAATTTTCATTCATATGTAAATCCTAAATAATTAAATATTTAATTAGTTTATAACACAAGAGAACGTTTAATCTGCATGATTTACTAATCATGCACTGCACCCTCGTGTGGCCTCAGCAACATGAACTTTTCAATGAGAGTACTTCACCAGGACTGAAGATGGGCAATGCCTAACAGATGCACAAAAGGTTGACGAGGTAGGCAAGATTACTGTTTATCTCAGAAACAACATGTGTTTCAGCCAGGCCTCGGATCTCCACCTTATGATGCTCTTGGACACTAGGAAATGATGACAATGGCTACTCTCGAGGCAGCTGTCAGTTTGGACTCCTAATAGCACCACTTTCCAGCCTAGAGAAATGCAGCTTCCCATGAACTCCTCAGCCACCTTTCCTGCTGTCTACTACCTGTGGCTCATGCCATGCAGCCTGAAAGTAGAGGAGGGAACATCCATTATGCCTGGGAGGAAACTTCACAGATGATATTAAAAGTGAAAGTGAAGAGTTAAAAAATCTTTGTCATATTTTAGTATTGACATGAGTTCACCTGAAACTGGTTTGGATTTGACATTAAATTTAAAAAGACATATCATAACATTTTTTTTTTTTTACATTACAGAAAGACTGAGGTAAGAGAAAACATCTGCAAATCAGACCTCTCCACAGCATGTCTGTGGCCTTTCCTACTACAGGAGAACGCCCTTCAGATTTCTGTTACAAAGACTGTGTATTATTATTACTTAAAAAGTAAATGTAACCGGAAAGCATGAGATCTCACTAACCACTTACGAGACAGGGATAATTTCTGTTTTGATTATCTTGGTCACTTGGAGTAGGGAGGCATGAAAGCAAAAGTATATGATTTCCACCTACTGTTCTAAATTTTGTTTTCAGGACAATGTGGAAGATATACAAAATGTCATATGAAATAATTGTTGTATGCAGTCTTCTCTATTTACCTACTGCACTTGCTATTACTTCTTAGCTGAGACACCTGGCTTCCATGTGGCTCTCTAACAAGAACTTAATAATTGCTACCTTGAGCTGCAAGACTCACCATGCAATTGACTCAAGTCCTTTCACCTTTGCAAAAAAATTGTTATGAAAAGAATCATTGGTTTAAAATCTGAAAGCATTTCCAGAAATCACCTGAAGTTCCACTATTTTAACTTGCACACAATAGGTAAAGTGTGTCTTGACAGGATGACACAGTTTTTGAAAGTTATCCAGATAACTAATAGCAGTGCCATGGTTGGAATAGAGGTTCCTAGGTTCTCAGCCTTGTGCTGTTCCCAAAGGACTATTTCATCATTCTGAACCACGTAACTCTGAGGGGTGGTGGAGGCAGGCTGGACTTTGATAACTGGATTTTGGAGAGTGAGCTTTCAGCCTCACTGGCTAGTGAGTCATTCTTCTGTGTGGAAGAGTCTTTCTCCTAAAAATAGGGTAAAACAGGGATGATGGCACCTAGCTCAGAAGTTTGGAAATTATAAAAGAAAAGCACTGAGCACATTTTCTGGAGTTGCCCAGGAAACTGCAATGGCAACAATGCACTATTTTGATAGTGTGTAAGATTAGGGATGTATCCTTAACTCCATTATTTTTGTTACCAACATAGACCTGTCATCACTTACTCATAGTACTTAAAGATATTTCTGTTTTAAGCAGAAAATGCTTCATAAGTTTAACTACTTATATGGTAACAGAAAATTCCTTCATATTTGCTTTGTTATTAGTTTTTGCTGTTGCAGGATTTGACAGAAAAGTCTACTTTATGCTATTTAGGGCTTTTAAGATTATACAGATTTTCACCATTACCCTCCAAAGTGCTTTGAGGTTGAGAGGCAAAATAGCTCATTTATAAAAGCTCATTTATAATAGGACGAGGCAATGGAGCACAGTGGACACAGACGTTCCAGCGCCTGGTGTAGGACGTACATGGAGAACACTGATGCTATGTCCAACGGTGCTCCAAAGCAGCAGGCACATGTCTTATGCAGCTGGCTTCTTCTTCTTCTTTCTTTTTTTTTGTCAAAAATTTTAGAACTATTGATATCATAATTAGTTAGGGAAAGTCCCAGAGACTTTCCAATAGCCTCATCCAGACAGAAGATGGTTTAGAACATACTATTGTTAGGTTTTGAGCCAGGGTCAAGGTCTTTTCTTACTCTTTTTTTTGGGGGGGGTCTATGTCTGCAGTGCATGGTGAATACAATCACTGTGGGGAGTCTCTACATGTGCGTAACATAATTATTGTTTCATCTCATCCCCAACCTCTGCTCTCTCATTCTCCTTCCCATTTATAAAAGCTGTAGTTCCACATGTTTATCCAATTCTCTTTTTCCCCCATCTCTTTTACCTTCCTTCCCTCTCCCCTCTAGGATGAATGTCTGCTAGGCTAATTATTTTATGTAAAAAATATCACATCTAGTAAGTAGACTTAACCTAGGTAAACAGTGTGTCATCCTCTAAGCGCTAAGCCTTCACACTGCCTAACTGGAAATTACAGTGACTGGTCCCTCATCTGAGTTAATAAAACCACTCTGGGTTAAATTACTCTAATGTGCGTGTGCATGTTTTCTTCTGCATCTGAACTCAGGAGGATCCATTTACTTACTTATATAGGAAGTACTCTAATTGGAATAACAAAAAGTTTGTCATGATGCTGAGTACAACTGTTCTGTTCAATCTTTTATCTGTAATAGGCTAAGGTTGCTAACAGCATATTTAGGGTCATTATTTTCAACTGTTTCTTGACACCCAACAATATTATTTTAAGCTCCAGCCAAGTAGATTTCCAATAATTATATAATGTCTCTCAGTAATGATCTGTTGCTTAAGATACATGTTCTACTTTACTTTTCAACACATACTTGATAACCTCTCATTTACTAACTGTAATTGAAGCAAATTCAGTCTTGGCTAATTAGGGGCTCTTAGTATCCCCTCATACATATTATTCTTGATGACATCAATAGAATGAGGGCCTATTTTTATTTTAATTAAACTAACAAAATGGGCAACTTAAAGTATTAGAATGTTTAAGGACATCATAGTTATTTTACAAATAACAAATCCAGTGTTCTGCTGTGGGTATACAAAATGTGAACACTTTCTGGACTAAAACACAATGGTTTGGAAGCAAACCTACAGCCATTCTGGATGCTTAGATATCAGAAGCCATATATAAATAGCAAGGACATGACATTAGAACATTATTTGAATGTTGGTTTCCTTGGAAGCAATTTAGTCAACTCCACTGCCCCCACCCACATGTTCTTACACAAAAGTTTATGAAAGAAGAGGAGCTTAAGTGAGGAGTATTCTTGAGGCGAAAAATTCTACATGTGTTATGAATTGATGGCAGGTGAGAATGGTTGAAGATTGCAGGCCCAGTGGATCCTCAAGACAAAAAATGAAGATGTTAAGAAAACATCCTGTCTCCTCCCCTTGTCCCCAATGAATCTATCAACAGGGGTCTATCTCCAGGATTACTCTAGTTTATTTTCACCATACAATATGTGCTTTAGCTACACTGGGAGGAAACCTAGTAGACAAGCATCAACTCCTGTTTCTGTTCAACATTTTTGAAAATCACCACATAAGCAAAAAAGTAAAAGTGAACTTGGAAATGAAACATATGCGTACAGAGCAATAGCAAATGCAAACACAAGTTGCTAATATGGTTTCAGTATTTTGTAAAAGAGCCAGCTGGATGGATGATAATTTTTCTACCCCTGCAGGGCATCAAAGCTTTTAGGAAACCATTCTTTTCACACATATTAACACTTAGCTTATTAAAACAGATGATACTTTTATTGTAAGTTGGCCTGGATAGGGACTGGAAACATAAAGTCAGAAAACTAAGATTTGTTTTGACTGCCCAACACGACAACAGCAAACCGTGAGAGGACAGACCATGGTGGAGCCAGTGACGTAGCAGGACGCACCGTCACTGCCACAGCTGAAGTGTCACTAGAAAGCCCGTGAATTGCTGTTATGAAAATATTTGCAGTAACTTGCATAATTAAATGAAACCGCCAGAAAAGCACTTTTAAAATGCAGAGAAGATATATATAAATAAATACACTTAGAAGCAAATACATTTTAGAAGCAGCACTGTGGTGAGTTGTGCAAAGTTTTGTCTCAAGCCAAGTCTGTTTCCCAAGAGATGACTGTTAATAATTGTAAGTGGATGACATGGTTATTTACACTGACAGCTCTCTGAGTTACTTCTATAGATGCATAACAAAACAATTCATAATCATGCTATCTCAACCCGCAATCCCTCAGGTCTCTATGTCATGTCTAAAGGAAGACTATAGTAGATAAAAACTGTAATACATATATCTTTAAGCCCATATCAGTGCCTTAAAATGTTAAATTACGGTGTGCTGGCAGGTATTGGTTTTCTTTTTTAAAATTTTTTATTTTGGCTTTGGTATTGGCTTTTTGAAGTATGTTTCTTTGTTGAATTGAAGAATCCATTGACTCACAAAAAACTTCTACAGTAAGAAACAAATTTACTGCATGTTCTGTTTATGGCAGCAGCAAAGGCAAGTGAAGCGGAGCTGTACACAATGGTAAACTGATCATTACTGTGCTTGTTAAAACTAACCTCTGAGGTAGAAGAGACTCTCCTTTTAAAGGTGAGAGTTTTCATGCAGTAAAGTTAATTAATGCTTCTATTAGCAACCAAGAAAATGCAAAAATTATCCACTATATTAGCTGCATATAAGGGGAAGGAACAAGGAGCTTGCTTTGCAAGCATATCATCGTAATGCAGCTTTTACCTTTGCAGTGTACTGATCGGCACGCCAGCTTACCCTGCCAGCGCAGCTACTTACATCGAACAGCTTTTCTATATACATTTCCTCATTGACTTTGTCTCGAAGAATATCCTGGTTTTGCCGAACAAACATAATATAGGTGTCTGCTAGATCCATTCCAGGCTTCTGTTGAAAGAGAAAAGCATGAGGATAAATAATATCAAGTTTCACTTGGGATTATTATTAATAATCATTTCCTGAAAAGTAATTTTGAAAACTACCCAAGCAAAATATTCTGGTGGCTACATCAAGATAAGAACCTTCAATAAATTTCATAAGTAAACAGTTGATAATAGATGACCACTCTGTAAGCTCATATTTTTCCTTAAAAAGCTAGAAATATATGGTTGTAAGCCCACTGATATCTTCATAAAAGTGCTATCTTAAAATGCCAATATGCCATGAAGTATAAATAAAAGATTTTCTTAAAAATTTTTCCCCAAGAAAGTAATTCCTAAATGCAAGTAAAATTCATTATTAAAATATTACCACTATTAAAACTTTTCTTTGGACTGCTTCTCTTAGCTACTATGGATGGTCAAGAGAATACAAACAAATGTTCTTATTAAGCACAATAGACAGTATTAAAAGACACAGAGCACATGGTTCTGCACAGGTATAATCCCAGCTCCTTGAAATACTGAGGTACGAAGATTGCAAGTTCACCAGTCTGGGCAACACAGCTTGATCCTTTCTCAAAGTAAAAAAATAAAAAAGGCTGGAGATATAGCTAAGAGATGTAGCACTCCATGGATGGATCCCTGATATGGGAGGTGAGCTGGATAAAAAATTTTAATATATTGTTAAATGAAACATAAAACATGTTTTGTACCATTCATTGTTTTTAATTATTATTTATTATTCCATCTTAAGGATTTTTTTTAAAATTTTATTTATTTATTTTTTTCTTGTTCCAGAACCTTTATTTGTTTATTCACTCATTTTTATGGCCGGCTCAGCCCACCCCGAGGGCTGGCGCAGCATGTGGTGCTGGGGATCAAACCGCGGTCCCTGAAGCCGCCCAAGCTTTCCCAAGCAGGCGCTTTAGACCACTGAGCCATTCCGCCGGGCCCCCATCTTAAGGATTTTATTACAGACACATAATGAGACCATCAGTGAACTTGCCTATATAGAGATAAAGAAGCAAATTATGGAACTTTCTAAAGTTATTTAACATTTGGTATCTCCTAATATTAGAAGATGTATAAGAGTTAACATTTTTCTTCATTATAGCCGAAAAAATCAGTACTAGTAGGGAATACTAAATAGCTGCTAAAATGTTGCTCTTCTCCAACTTATAATTAGTTTTGCTTGATTCACAAAGCTTGACTAACTAATGAAAGCAAATATTTGTATCACTTATATCTTGAGTTAATTCAGACTCTGCATTAAGTTATTTGATTGGAGTGCATTAGTAAAAAACAGTGGAATCTATGCCCAAACAGGACAACCTTGCATCCTTTCATGTCTAGATGATGCACTTAGAGGCCTCTAGAAGGACTCATCTGCAAAAGCAAATATTGGGAGGCAGTCAGATGAAAACCAACATGGATCACTTCACGATGACTACTTCTGGAAAAACAACTCAAGATGCACATCTGAGTGATACAAGCACAGTGGGAAAATACTTTAGGTATCACAAAATTGGCATCTCTCTCTTAACTGATGTGTAACATAGGCAATAATCTAGCATACTTATGGCATTTATAAATGTCAGCTTGGTTTTCTCTTAGAAAATAATTTCTGTGTGCTAAGAATTACTGCAGTTTCTTATGAGTCTTACGTAGCCTTAGCCTAAAGGAGATGTGTATCATATAAAATTAAGGATCTTTATGCAATAATACTGGCAAAACAAAATTAGTTAAAATTTGAAGTAACTATACACACACATATGTACACATACACATTGTGTGTGTGTAGTTGCTGGTCTTTTCTTTAAAAATATCTATATCTAACTATCTATCTATCTATCTATCCATCCATCCATCCCAAACAAAGCAACATTTTTTCTTTTTCTGTATTTTAGGGAATGGTCTACAGGGTGTTCATGGTCTCACTACTAGGTCCCACTTGTAGTGAGCCACCTGTTTACAGCCTCCCAAGAGCAGGGATTTCAGGCATGTGACACCATGCCCTGTCTCAACTGCCAGCTCACTGCACCCTGGGGTGGGCTGGCACAGCAGGCCTGGGGATTGAACCCCCCAGTCCCTGTGCCTGCTTCCAGGCACTTTAATCCTCTGAGCTATTTGGCTGGCCCTTAAAGAAAGCAACTTAACAAGTTCAACTCCTTATTTTTCTATAAAATTTGTGGGACTTGAAAATCTAAGTACCTACAAGGAGAAAATTCTAGTTTTTTTGTTTGTTTGTTTGTTTTGTTTTTTGAGTGGTCATGGTGGAAGAACTTTTTCAAATGCAGAGGAAGGTAAAGTCATACAGATTACTGTTGTTGATATCTGACGGGGGAAGCTAACCCATGAAATAAGTATCTATCTCTGGGCCTCTCAAACTCTGTCAAAGCACTGGAAATGAGAACATTCAGAACATATACTGCCACAGGATGAACATGACATGAGGACAATTTGTTACAACTGATACCAAGTTGGGCCAGGAAGGATGGCTCAGTGGTCTAAAGCGCCTGTAGGCGGCTGTAGGGACTGCGTTCGATCCCGGCACCACATGCTGTGCCAGCCCTGCCCTCAGGGCAGGCTGAACTGGCCATAAAAATAAATAAATTAACAAACAAAAGTTCTGAAACAAGAAAAAAAATTAAAAAATAAAATTCTTAAAAAAGTAAAATTAAAAGAAAATAATTAATACCAAGTTATTTAAATGTCCGAATTTCAGTCAAGTGCCTAGAAACAAGACCATATGATACACACAATAGCAATGTACCAGGTACAGCTATTCTAGGGCTGGAAGAAAAGACAAGAGGCTTGCCTTCCCATTTCCTCACACCCAACTTCAGTTTTATTTCTGTTTTCCAATGGAAAACTATACCTGCAAGTAAAATGCATTGTCACTGAACTCATCAGACTCAGTGAAGGGGAAATGAGGAAGTAATACTATATACATTTGCCATAAACAACACGGCAATTTCTATTTCCTTGATGAATTTCAAGGTAATATCAGGCAATATGAAACATTTTCTGTAAAGTTTATCTGTTATCACCAAAACCTGACAGATATTTTACAATTTAAACCTAAAAGAATGCTAAATGCTATTTCCTACTGGCTGACTCATGGGACAAAACATTGAAGTGTTTTAAGCTGGGACTTTTCTAAGTTTCTAAGGACACAACAGTCCCTGGCTGAGCATGTGAAGTAAAGCTCATTTAAAAGTTTGCCCTAAGAAATTCACATTTCTGCCGGGCGTGGTGGCTCACGCCTGTAATCCCAGCACTTGGGAGGCTGAGGCAGGAGGATTGGTGAGAGTTCGAGACCAGCCTGGGCTACAAAAGTGAGCTCAAGGCCAGACTCAACTGCATAGCAAGACCCTGTCTAAAAAGACAAAAAAAAAAAAAAAAAAGAAATTCACATTTCTTTCTGAAATTGCAGATTTTTTTCCCTTTAGCATATTAAGATGTATTTGCCTGGGAAACAAAACCTAGTATTTTCACATTCCTCATTAGCATTATTTCTTCCTTTATCTTTGAGCTGTTTACTTCTCGAAACTGTGACATATGGGAATTTCACACCTAGTGAATATATTTTCATGTAGCTTGTGGCATGAGACTATAATCATTAAAAGAATATACACAAGTAAGAGTAACTGCAACAGCTGGTGACATTTGCCAATTAGAATTATAGTTTTTTAAAACACTTTATCCTTCATTTGGTATATGAAGGGTAATTATCTCTGATAAATTGCTGAAAAAGATATAATTTTCCTTTTAAACAGTTTCTCTGTACAGTACAAATGTGTTTGGATAGAAGACATTATCACTGGTTCAGTGCTCCTTCATGCCAGGACTCTTGCTTTCTGGCAGAATTTACACATTTTAAAAGTTACTGCTTCTAAGTCCTCTACTAAATGTTTGTCTTATAGGGAAAGGAAGTATATTTAAAAAAATCAAACTAGGCACAATGTGAAGATGTTGGGCATGTTTTAAAGTATAAACAAAACAATGCTTGTGATTTGATTTGTAGAAATAGAATATATGATTACAAGTACAGTTACAAGTGTGTGCTTATTTTACCAAAAGGGGGGCCTGTTGCTGTTTGATAATGGTAGATTTGCATGAGATTTTATCAAGAATATTATATTCTAGGGAGTTATATTTAGAAATCTTTTCTAAATTGGTAATTAAATTATACCTTCCTTAATGAATATGAGAAAATAACAATTAAGAAACCCACACTGCCAGTCCTCTCATATATAAATACCATTTAGGGAAAGTAAATTATTTTTTTTCATACTCTATTAAAACCTCTGAGGTCTTCAGAGCTTTTCAGTTCACTAAGCACTAACTTCTTCAGTTTGCTTATTAATGCAGTCATCTGTAGATCAAAAAAGTTCCTAAATTATTTTAAACTTGACCAGAAAGAAGAGAACAGATTGTAGTTTACAAGTTATAGTGAAGAGACACAAAAATCTAAAAAATTCCCCCCTGAGTGTAAAGAAATCAGTCACTGTGGAAGGAAATGAAGTACTTGAAGGTGAGTTCCTCTGACACTGGCTGGATCAGTAATCGAATACATCAGTGAGTGAATGAGCTTAAGTAAGGCTGCAGACTCCAGTGATTTTTTTCCAAGCATTAATTACTAGTTAACCTAGCAAGATGAACACGCTGTTTAAAGAGAAAAAAAAAAATCCCTTGTTAATTATATGCTGCAAACGCTCCTACTTCCTGCTGCTCCACCTAATCCCACAGGTGCAAGTCTGCCTTTGCCTATTCATGGGTAGATGGACGCGGTACTGCACTCGTCCTTCATGGCAACAGATTTGGATACAGAAGAAGCTGCTTAACCTTCTGCTGGAGGTTAACAGCATACTATGCAAACACTGTCACGGTCTCTGTTTAACAAGGAGACAAATTTTTAAATATACTCTTCTAGTCTCGAAGATTACCAGAAAGCTACAGCATAATTGACTTAATTTTAAAGCACATTTCTCATAATGTAGAAAAACTACCCTTTAAGAAACAATCAAGAGTGAACCTGTGATATCCTCTACCCCGCTGATCTAAAAGCTTCACAAATGAAAAACCTGTATCTGCCATTCTCTACCGTTTTAGAAAGCAGGCCTGGTAAGATGTAAGATAAGAATGCAGCTTCTAATCTTGAGATTATTATAGTTTAGCTCAGTTGAGATGCAGAGCTAGTTCATAATCAATCATCAAGGAACATGGGACAAAAGTCTGTGAACAGATTATCTCAGGTACCGTAAAAGCAGTGTTTTCATTGTTTAATTACTTTGGCATTTATATGTCAATTTCTGTACCTTTGAATTTAAGTAAAAATGTTCTTAAAAGTTAAAATAAGTCAATGTAAAAACTTAAACAGGAAGTTTTGCATGTGATTGTGTAAAAAATCCAAACATATCATCAAGTTTAAAAAAAGAAAACAAACTAGGGAGAATTGCTATATTGTATTCATGCAGAAAGCCAAAAGGAACTACGAGGGTTGATGTCATCTAATTAGATTCATGCCAGCATTTAAAGCCTCATAAGAAGAGAAATAGTTCATAGAAAAGGTGGAGGGGAGGAAGTTTAAATAGTGGAATTTATAAAAACAGTAAATTTTAAATATTTTTTAGATTTTCTATTTTTAAAAAAAAGTAGTGAAGGAAAAAATTTTCATAAAAAATCCAAAGCTATTCTGAAAACACAGTGGCCACAAATCACTTTCTTTCTTGCTAAATTAGTAGTATTCAACATTCTATTAACATATTCTTTGTATTTAGTCCAAATTATGAAGAAATTTCAGAATTTAAGATGATGGAATATCTTTTTGAAAACATTTTTGCATACTTTTAAGTGCATGCTACGGCCCTGCATTTCACCCAGTTCTTCACTTTAAGGGGGAGCGCCCCACCCTTCCTGCTTAGGCCCAGTCTTGTTTCCTGAAGCCTTCAAGAGGTGACACCCTTCTGTACTGCTATGAGAGTATCTGATAACAAAATCTCTGTTTTTTTGGCAGGACCAGGGTTCGAGCTCATGACCTTGCACTTGCTGGAGGCATTTGTACCATGGAGCTATCTCCCTGGCCAACAAAATGTGATATAATTAATGTTCCTATAAATTTACAGTGCAATGAATGTTTTACACTGCTTCCTCTAGGTCATGACATCATTTATGTAAGTTTAGAGTTAATATAAGCATGGGTGGGTTCAAACACTTTTATATAACTGGGGAAAATCTGTCTAAAGCAGAGGTTATTTTAAATATTAAAAGGAATAGTGAATGATAATATTAGCCTGAAATATTTAAGGCAAGGAGGCAGGTTGTTTCTCCATTGAGCTGTATAGAAGTATTACAGTTTCTCCCTTTAAGAATATGATCAGCTAAGTCTTTCTTGCTCTTTCTCATCTGTAATAAGGATCACAGATATCTCCACTTGAGGACCAAATGCTGACATCAGAAAAGGAATGTGCCTGGATCATGTAAGTTTCATGACATACTGGTGATGATCTCAGTGATGCATACTTTAAGTGCATGCTACGACCCTGTATTTCACCCAGTTCTTCACTTGAAGTGGAGCATCTCACCATTCCTGCTTAGACCCAGTCTTGTCTGCGAATTTAAATACAGTCCACTAACTTACCCTCATCTACCACTATGAGCACTTGAAGGAGTGACTAAGCCAGCACCCCTACCCATTTCTTTCATGATGTTCCAGTGTGTGTCTAGATGTCCTCTCAAGGCCTCATGAGGTCATAGGTTTTTTTTTTTTTCTTTTTAAATGTATTTAGGATAGGGTTTACAGGGTCTCACTACAGACTGGACCTGTAGTGATTCTCCTATTTTCATTCCCCCAAGCACTGAGATTACAGGCATGTACCACCACACCCAGTCTCAATGGCATCTCAGCATGCTGGGAATTGAACCCCAGTCCCTGCATCTGCCTAAGCAGGCACTTTAGTCAGCTGAGCTATCTCAGGGTGTTTTCTTTGGAGGTGGCTGAATCTGGAGTGTGTGATTGATTTGTAGTACGGTGCTGGGATTAAGGGTGGATGACTGCTAGATCAGCCCACTGACTGGACTGGCAATGTCATAATCTTTGTAGCCTGGATATTATAACAAACAAAAACAGCCTTGTTGCTTTCTCCCTGTGCCACTTTGTCCTAGAGTTAGGTGATTATGCGTGGAAGCTGTGACAAACTATGAGCTAAATAAACTTTTCTTTAACCTTGGATGTTGAGTGTTTTATCTCAGCAATGATAGAAAACTAAACTAAAACACAGACAAGATTCTAAATCTGGCCCTAGCATTCATGTCTCTCTCACCAGGTGATTGTGTCCCAGTGGGCAGGGGCTCCATTCCCCAAGTTCTGCAGAGCTCTCATTATGACGTGAAGCACTGAGTAGTCAAGTGGCCTTACCTAAGCAATAAACAATACCAGAAGCAGTAAGCAAAGGAGGAAGGAGTGAAACCCTGGGGCCACTGAATGGACTGAGCATACCATCAAATAGTATACTAGCCATGCGATTATAAAACAGAGGGAATTAGAAGTCAAATCTAGTATTTGTACTGTGAACAATATCCTTTTTATTTTGGAAGCTGTTGTGTTTGGAAACTGAGCTACAGCACACGGAAAAATGCACGATAGAAGGAAGCATCATTCGGAATAGAAGCAACAGTTCCATTAATCTCCATTGTGCTGCATGAGAGGGAGCCCATGCAGGGGTCCTACCCTTAGCTTTACTGCACAGGTGAGAAGATGGATCCATGGGTCCGACGGTGGTTACAGGGAAAAAAAGGGACTTGGGCTTGGGCTTGGATCCTGGACCTTATGCTGAGTATTCATAGCACAGAGTTTTTTTTCAGGCCATATTGGGTAATCTTTCAATGGGATTTGAAAGATTAGAAATTCTGTGCAAGTGTCATAAAGGAGAAAAGATCTTTGAAAGAATTACTAATGAAGATTAGAGAATACTGAGATTAAAACTGGCTCTTTGACTTTTTGTTTCTTCTAGTCATGGTAAAAGTTTTTTTTTTTTTTTTTTAATTATTATTTCCAATTAAGGGACTAAGGATCTATGATGAGACCTTGACTATCCTGGCTACTTCTTGCAGGAGGTAATAAAAGGATATAAAAGAATTATGCAATGTATCCACAACAACAGCAATATGTTCAACAGATATTCATTTTCTAGAAATCTAGACACTAGCTTTTATTATAATCAACAATAAGGTATGATAAAATATTTACTGAACACTAATTTCCCTTTAGGAATGGTGAAATGTGGTTATCACAGTAAGCCTCCAAGAGGTGCAGTGATGTCTCCATTCAGTAGGCAAAGGAGCTGGTGCCCAAGGTCACAGTGACAGTAAACAAAGTGGTGAAGCAAGCCTCCAGGTGGAGGCAGTCCGTTGCTTCATCCTGTCTGTAACCCTTCCTGTGTGGCCCCTACACACCTATCCTACCTGGCTGTTTTTAAAACAACTGCTGTACATTATTGCTTCACATGATTTGTTCACAAAATTTTAAATATACATTGCTTCCAGGTACAGCCCACTCCCCTTGTATATCAGCAATTTTTTTTTCTGCTCTAGTATAATACCTAAGTCTGTGCAACTTTTGGTTTTGGTCTAGTGTGCCTGTCTATACAGCCAATGTGAACTCTGTCATCCCAGGCTTGTGTTTAACATAAGGACTGTTCATGTCAAGCTTGGATTCCTGTCTAAATTTGTGTTGCTACAGATTCATCAAGTCCTCATCTTGTGCTTTTTATTGAAGAAAAAAAAAAAGCTTTCTTGCTAGCCTATCTTTGCAATATGAAATGAATACATTCATCACTGGGAATTAGTACCTTTACATTTCACATCTGGATCTTTTCACTTCTTTCCCTCCTCTTTCTCCTTTCTCTCCCTATTTCCAGAGCCTCCATCTTCACAAAGTTTATCTCCCTCTTTCTTTATCATCTATTTTTATTTTGCTATTTAAATTATTTAAACCTTGGTCTTTGGCTTTCAGAGGACTCATTCAACACTGAGCATTCTGTGCCTGACTCATCTCACTTAGCATTACAGATTCAAGGTACATGCATTTTCCTACAAATGACTCCCCCCTGTTCTTCTTTATGGTTAAGAAGTACTGAACATCTTTAAGTGTCTAAAGTCTTCACCAACATGACACTCTGGCCACGTTACATGTCCCTCCAACAGAACTCCCTAGAATATGGCTGTTGGCTCATGAGCGAATCTTCCAGCCCATCCCTTAGGGCCCAGCTTATCGCCTGCTCTGATAATAGCATGGAGGTCGCCAGGAACTTCTTCACCAAGAAGCATGAGAGATTAGAAATTATTGCTGTTCAAGAATATGCCGATGCTTTCATCTGTCATGTAATTTTTTTTATAAAGAAGTTTCAATATATATATTATGGTACACAAAAACATACGGTTATGTTCATAGCATGTTGCATTTAAATGGCTTGAGTTATTTTGTTATTTTTACATATTTTCAAAAAAAATTAAGATACACCATGTACATGTACAAATTCCCTATGGTGAATGTGATCATCATGCATACTTAAAGTGTACTCATAAACTTAATAAAAACAAAACAGAACAATCCAAAAACTTCTTGGAACATGTGCAGAGGTTTAGTGTGCCCATACATTTCCAAATTCATTGGATAAATGCCTAGGTCATGGGGCTGGTGAGATGGCTCAGTGGTCTAAAGCATCTGCTTAGGAAAGCTTAGGCAACCGCTGGGACCACGGTTCAATCCCTGGCAACCACATGCTGCACCAGCCCCCATGCCCAGGCCAGGCTGAACCAACCACTAAAACAACAACAACAACAACAACAACAACAACAACAACAACAAAATGAGGTCATGACGGATGAGTTATATGGTAAGACAATATTTAATGTTATAGAAAGCTGCCAGTCTTACAAACTAGTTTTCCTGTTTTGCTTTCCTATTAGCAATGAATAAAAATTTCTGTTGCTCTGAATCCTTAACATTTTGCTTTTGTCAGCTTCTTTGGACTTTTGCCATTCTAATGGTGGCATTATTCTATCTCCTTGTTTTAATTTGTATTTCCCTATTAATAAATGATATTGATCATCTTTTCATGTATAGTTGATATCTATCTGTATATTTTCTTCTCTGCAATTATTTCTTTTTTTATTAGTTTTTTATTTTCAGGACCAGGGTTTGAACTCAAGATCTTGCACTTGCCAGGCAGGTACTTGTGCCATGGAGCTATCTCCCCAGCCCTTTCTGTAATTATTTATTCAGACATCTAGCCCATCTTAAAGACTGAGTTGTGACAATATTATTATGTATTGAGAGCTCAAGAGACATTTCAGATGCATGTCCCTTATCAAATATATATTGTGCAAATATCTTACCACTTGTTTCTTCAGTTTCTTAACAGTGCAGCACAGTTCACTTAGCAATCTTAAATAAAAATCAATTTGATAATGTTTTTGGTGTCTACAAATTCATCAACAAACTCAAGCTATGTACATTTTCTCTTATAATTTTCTGAACAAGTTTTCCAATTTTGCCTTTTATATGTGGGTCTATGATCCCCGAGGTAATTTTTTCAGAAGGTGAGCTGATACTCTTTTTTCTTCTCATGAGATCCTCCTTAAGGAGCTATTTCCAAAAGGCATGCTTGCTGGAGTTTGAGCACAAACAATTGTAACAGCCAAGAGGACTCCCTAGTTTTAAAGCTCATATTCACAGGTATCTGTAACAGAAGCATCAAGTCCAGATTTGAGGGAGAAATCATCATTTGGTAATCTGCCACAGTCAAATCACATCTGGAATTTCACATTCTGGAATAATTAAAATGGAATCCGAATTAAACTTCTGCATAGAAGAGAATGAATGGAGCACTTTCTCTCTTAGTTCTGAAATTCTGTGGGATATAATGGATGTACTACAATGTCAAATTCAGAATTTGAGAAGCCCTAAGAACATGAGTAATTATGGTCTCCCATCAGTTTGTGACTCAAAATAAAACAAAAATATAAGTGTCTATGTATGTATGTATGTATGTATGTATGTATGTGTCTATCTGTATCTATCTGTCTGTCTGTTTGTCTATCATCCATCCATCTAAACTACTTGTGTTTTCAAATCTTCCCTTCCTTCTTGCTTTCTCTCTTTATGCTGCTGCTGTGCAGGACCCTGCACGTGTGTTTCATTCTGTCTGCTGCCAGCACTCTGACTCTAGAGTGTAGAGTGTAAAGACTTCTTGGTAGTAATGTTAAAGCTAAAAGGTCCTCTTTCAAAGACAGCCCATGGAAGAGCAATAGTGTTCAGGGCCTCTTCACTTAAAATGGTCATTAATGACTACACTAGCAATATTGCCAGGGACAAAATACAAGTACGAATTCTAAAAGTAAGAATCATCCACACGTGACATCCAGGGCTTGTCAGGACTAAAACTCTAATATTCATCATGCTGATCTAGATGTGTGATGTTCCTCAGGTAGGAAGAGGTGACTTAAATTTCATTTAGATTTGAACTATAAGGCTTTCCCCCAATCTATTTAAAAATATATTCATATGCCAAAATCTATAATTAAACAGAGCTCCTTAGGCCACTTCTTGGTTGTATTTTTTTTTGTCTTTTTGAGACAGGGTCTCGCTATGCAGTTCAGGCTGGCCTTGAGCTCACTTTTGTAGCCCAGGCTGGTCTCAAACTCATACCAATCCTCCTGCCTCAGCCTCCCAAGTGCTGGGATTACAGGCGTGCACCACCACGACTGGCTTGATAGTTGCTTGATTTTTTTTTTTGGGGGGGGACTAGGGTTCGAACTCACGACCTTGCACTTGCCAAGCAGGCACTTGTGCCTCGGAGCTATCTCCCCAGCCCCTTCTTGGTTGTATTTACCATGCAATTTTTTTTTTTTTTTTTTTTTTTTTTTTTTTTTTTTTTTTTTTTTTTTTTTTTTTTTTTTTTTTTTTTTTTTTTTTTTTTTTTGGCCACAGCTAAGTATCATGCCTTTCACTTATGGATTTTAATTTTTAAACAAATTTACTTATCTTGAATTATTCAAGAATTGTGAGAAAAACTAAGTGTTAAAATAAGAGACTGATTTGTATTTTGTAAAACTTATTTTTTTAAAAATTTATTTATTGTTTCAGAACCTTTGTTTGTTTATTCACTCATTTTTATGGCCGACTCAGCCCACCGCGATGGCAGGGCTGGTGCAGCATGTGGTGCTGGGGATGGAACCAAGGTCCCTGAAGCCACCCAAGCTTTCCCAAGCAGGCGCTTTAGACCACTGAGCCATCCCGCCGGGCCCCGTGTATTTTGTAAAACTTTTATAGGTAGAAAACAAATTCTTAGAATTAACTGGTTCATCTTTTTTCATCTTCTCTCTCTCTTTCTCTTTCTTTCTGTTTCTTTCGTCAGGTTCTTGCTTTCTATTCAGATTGGCCTTGAGCTCACTATGTAGTCCAAGCTGGTTTCAAACTTGTGGTAATATGCTCCTCCTGCCTCAGCCTACCAAGCACTGCGATTATGAGTGTACCATCGTGCCCCATTTTATTTTAATTTCTTAAAGAAATCTGGTAAAACTTTCATTTGAAGGAATAGGAGAGCATAGATCTTTCCTAATAGTTTGAGATATTTACTATACATTTTTAAAATTCTGTAACTTTCTCTGTAGCTCTAGGTTCATGTTCTCATGATGAATTCACCTCTTTCTCAGCTCCTAAGTTACAGGGGAAAGAGTGTCTTGAAATCAAGTTGCCAAGCTTTATTAAGAGGGTTGGTGGCTGCTTAAGGAAAATGAACTCCTGCCTAAGGAAATGGTACAGTTTAAAGACCTAAAATAAGGGCTGGTGAATTGTAATTACTTTAAAGAAGAGGAGAGAAGAAGACAGGACAGGAGAGGAGAAGAGAGGAGAGGAGAGTGAGACAAGAGAGAGGAATGAGAATGAATTACATATGGTTTGAAAAGGCAGATATAAAATACTTACAGGAACATCAACATATTTTGCTGCTGCTTTCACCTTAAAAAGAAGAGATAATTGTGAGAATTATATTTTTAACTGTTATATACCAACTGTGATAACAGTTAAGACATAGAAAAAGGTAATTTATTCAAATACTTACAGTGAATGACAGAATGGACGAAAAGAAAGAGCCTTCATCATACCTTGAGAGCTTGGACAACACCCCTTCCAACACTGAAACAAACTACCATATAGTTTATAATGAGTACTTAAAATACTTCTGAGCATACGATCTAACAATAGCACAAGCAATTTCCAAGCCAACTTTTCCAAAGGTATGAAAATCCACAGTGCTGAGGTCAGCAGAATTTGTAATGTTTACTCTTTCATTGTAAAGATAAACTCCAAGACCCTTTCCTACTGCTAGAAATAAATGCCCCTTATCTATCTATCTATCTATCTATCTATCTATCTATCTATCTGTCTATCTATTCATTTATTCATTTTTGCAGTACCAGGGATTGAACTCAGGACCTTGCATTTGCCAGGCAAGTGCTTATTCTACTGAGCTATCTCCCAGGCCCCTATCCCTCACCTTCAAAACAAAACGAAATGAAAGGAAACAACATTAAACAAAACAAAACAAAAAATGAGTAGTCTAATTATCCTTCTGGCAAGATCTTTTGACCCACTGCCAAGTAACCTTAGGCTCATGAGGTAATTCCTTTTAGAGTTTTCCATTTCATTACAGTTGCTGAAGCCATGACAGTCAAGGCTTACTGGACTCCTTCCCACCACCACTCAGCTTTTTGTGTATCTACACAGTTGGCTGAATACAAAACGAGGGGAGGCATTACAGTTGGTGCTCTCACAACACTGAGCAAACTGTTGTTTACTAATAAGCACTTATCAAGTGTTTCTCATGATGTTTAAGGACCATCTCTCCTTTGAGACATTTACACAGCAGCTCAGAAGTGAAAAAAGATACATGCACTGCTGAATACAGTGAAAGCACAATAAACTCGGCCTTTGTACCCTGAGTCCAGTACTGCTTGTAATGTGGGTTCAGGTTGACCAATGTACATCTCAGACTTTCATTCTTACAGCAGTTAAATGTGTGTGTTGGAGGCACAGTGAGAATGTGTAAAATGTAAATTACTCTCAAGGGTTTTGTTTCCATAATTTCTTTCCACAATTTTTATTTCTTCTTTTCCCCACAAAACAAGCCTTTCCATCTTTCAATACTGCAACAGCTTCATCTTCTATTTAGCCTTCTGACTGTGCTTGTGCCTTCAGCATGGTCACCACGATTTTCTGCTCTTTAATAAGGAAAGCACACTTGACCCTGTCGCAGACATACTTGGTACACGAGGAGGCCCCATAATCCCTGCTGAGGTGCTCCTTTGTTTTAGAAAATCTCATAAGAACTTTAGGCCGCACAGCTTGAAGCCCTCGAAGTCTGCCTGGGCACAGACCACACGCAGATTTGGGGACCATCCCAACCTTCTTGGTATAGAGGTAAATAGTTCTTTTCTTTTTTTGGGGTTCAACACAGCCTAGTTTTGTTAGAGGCAGGGTTGTGGGAAAGCTTACAATGGTACACCAGGCACTGGACCATTGTGAAAGCCTCTAGACACAGTACCCAGAAGAGCTACAATTTTTATTTCTTTTTTTTTTTTTTTTTTGGTGGGACCAGGGTTCGAACTCACGACCTTGCACTTGCCCAGCAGGCACTTGTGCCTCGGAGCTATCTCCCCAGCCCCTTACAATTTTTATTTCTATAAAATTAAACAGCATATGTAATATTAATAATATGCAAAATTTGGACATGTAGAAAGTTTTACTAAAAAAGTATGTAAAATAAAAATGTGACAAATGTTACTTTATTACACTGAAATACTAATATCTGATATGATGACTAGTGGATGAGCGAACCTAATAATATACTGCCCTACACATTTCCTCTATAGAACTAAAATACCATGTACTGTTGACAAATTATACAATCTCAAGGGGAAAATACTGACAAGGTTTTTTAAATATGAAAAGGGAAATTAACAAAGGCTGCTTTTTGTTCACATAGCAGCTTCTTCAACAAAGTGATAATCGTTCCAGGGACACCGCTTATTGGTCTCTGGTGACCATGGAACTCACTGTGAGGGCATAGAAGACAATCTTTTCTCCACGGCTGATCAATTACTGCAAAATAGTTTATGCAAAAGCAACAAAATCTTCCCTCTTGGTTTCTTTAACACATCATTTACAACATGATGTAAGAACATAGAAACAAAATCAGGCAAACTGCTGACTAAAGTTTTATTTTTAAAGAATCATGTTTGGCTAAGGTATTCTCCTAAGGGATCTAAACAGCAAAACACAAATTTATAGAGGTTCATCACTAAAAGTTGATTTAGCACTTTCTTCCTGCCCATTAGGATTTCTTACCAATCAGAACTGCCTAACTCAACTTGATATGGTTTGCAAGGACCCAGAAGACCAATACTCAAGGGTTATGTCTGGCCAGGGGAAGGGAATTCCAAACTTAATGGCCCTCTGTGGAAAATGCCTCATCTCTTCTAACTCAACTCTACAGAGTGTATACTGGGTGATCTCATGTGCCATGAGGAGTGCGACAATTGTTATGGTTACCGAAAACCTGAGGCACTGAAACACCAGCGAAGTACCTTGCTCTTGGTGCTTTCTGTCAGTCCATATGCACACATGTGAATGGTGCAGAAAGAAGGTGAAGTAGAGGCAAGAGTCCTGCATTCAGACTTAGAAGATAATGCATGTGGTTGAGTTATAGTTCTGCCTGTTTGGTTCCTAAATAATGTCACATCATGTTGTTTGTCTTCTTTCATTATTCTCATCAGTAAAACGGGGAAAATGAATACCTACCACTCATCTTATGAGGGTCATGTGAAGAATAGTAGTAATGATTTATGTGAAAAGTCATGATATTAAAGAAATACAAAGAATTAATGCTAGTGTTATGGTTAGTTAAATCACTATTTGTTAGTTGTCTAAAAAGCTGAACATGCCACATCTTAAGTTAAGCAGGACTGCTTAGTGATAAGAACAAAAATGAACTTTTTCTTAGCTAATGGTTCTATTCAACGATATCTACAGACATCTTTCTGAAGACACAATAAAGATGAGGTTTTCAGGAGACTGTTATAATCCCATACATTGGTGCACAGCAGAGGACAAAAGTCTTTGAACACAGGTGCCATACTCCAGAGTGCATGTCCTTTGCTGTCTATCATGCTACAGGACTGCGTAACACTAAATGACGTGATAATATGTGTGCAGCAATACGTGCTCAATAATGGTCATCTTTTTATTATTGGACACCTAAGACAAGCGATACAAAAAGAATCCTAGCTCTTTCTCTTCAAGAGTATAAAACCTATGGGGTTCAGCAGGATGGCACAGTGGTCTAAAGCGCCTGCTTAGGAAAGCTTAGGTGGCTGCAGGGTCCACGGTTCGATCCCCGGCACCACATGCTGCACCAGCCCTGCCCTCAGGGCAGGCTGAGCCGGCCATAAAAGTAAATAAATAAACAAACAAAAGTTCTGAAACAAGAAAAAAAAAAATAAAATAAAAAATTATTTAAAAAAGTATAAAAACTAGAGGAGGAGACAGACATACACAACAGGGCATGTCAGAAAGCAGAAGCAAGTGTTCAGAGTAGGAGCATAGAATATAAGTGAAATGAGGACAGAAAGAAGGGTGCTGGAAGATCTGGTTAAGCTTCATTTTTGAGGAGGCTGAGGAACTGGGTTTTAGGAAAAGAGGTGGAACAGAAAAAATACTCCTAGGAAGCTAACTGGCAGAGACGTTAGGGCAACAGTTTACCCACAGAGGCATCTGGCAGCCTGTTTGGCCAGTTCTCTTTTGAGTACAAAGTACCAATGGATTCTACCCAAATAAGTCATATGTGTGGCCTGTGGTCTACTACAAGAAACCACAATATCCTTTACCTCCATTTCAACAATAATGTAACCTATGGTTAGGGCTCCACTCACTAGTGGTCCCTGCAGAGCCCAACACGGCAGGGACTCTAAGTGCTTACACGCTGTGAGGAGCCACTACACCTCTGGGACCCAACAGACAAGCCACAGAGTTCCTACAGGAAGGTTTGCTTTGTAAGGGTTTGGTTGGGGCCAAGGTGGTAGAAGGGCTACCTTTAAAACCAAACTCCATTAACAGCAAGATAAATAATGATACAACATCCACTTGACTTTTAATTGCAGGAAAGAGCAAAATTCCAAAGAAACCCAATTAAATGCTGGATGTCATCGCTGCATCTTTAGCTGCTTCCTGTGAACTTTCTCTGAGCAGCTCAGGGAGTATATAAATACTTATGGGGTTGCCTTGTGCTTTTTGATCTCCTGAGGGTGGTGGGTTTGAACGAGACACTGTAATCTGTTTATTTCCCAGCTTTTCATTGTGGATTCCATGCACTGGGTTTGTTTGAATAATATTTAACACCTGCAATCTATTTGGATAATTACTCCATTGCCTCTAGATAGATCTTCTCAGAGAAATTAGAGATGAAGTCACTATGGAATGACTTGGAGAGTGAAACATGAATGTCCACATGGCACACTGGCTTAAATTTCCTATTGAATTTTAAGATGAAATATAAATCAGTTACCAGCATCTAGAACTGACATACAGGACAGAACAAAAAATTTTAATGAGGAATCTAACTATAGACTGATATGGTTTCAAAATACAGAGTCACCGCTTTTTTTTTTTTTTTTTTTTTTGGCGGTATCAAGGATTGAACTCAGGACCTTGCACTTGTCAGGTAGGCACTTATTCTACAGAGCTATCTCCCTGGCCCAGAGCTTTATTTTAGCCAAGACATTTTAAGGGGCAAAAGGTATATTTTCAGGATTTGTACCATCAGTTATAAAATCTTCCACAGAATAGACAGTCTTCTAGACTAGTCATAAAAAATAGGTATTTTTTTGGCAAGGGGAGAGGCTAGGGATGTTTATTAGAAGATACTTTGTTTTTAAGATGAATAATAATCAGTGTTATAAAAATTCCATATACAACAAGAACACCACAGGACACGAAGTCTTTCTTGAACCCATGCACTACTCTCCATAATGCAATGCAATAGTCTCTTTCTCATCCTTTCTCCACCTGTGAAGCCACCTTCTCTTTGAAGCTTTGTTTCGATTGGCTCCAAGGTCTTCACAGACCACACACAACTACACAATGGATGGACAGAGCTTGATGGCAAGTGTTTATTCAAAATGTATCTTATTCTTTAGAATCTCTAAATTAGATTGCCCAGATGTTGGTGAATTCACTGCCTCCTCCTACTGATTATTTTCTCTTTGTGTCATTTACAGTGACCTATCTTATTTTCTTTAACCTATCTCCCATAACTCCCAACACTGTGTATCACTCCTTTTAAGCACATAACTTGGGAATGAACAGGTGCCTTCTCAATACATATATGGCCTTGATCCAAACAAGTACACTTAATGAAATTAACTTCATCAAGCTGAGTTGTCAAGACACTTTCTTCACATCATCTAGGCAGTCAACTAAGATTTGTTCTCTATGCTATTCTAAAGAGAAATTTAGGGAAAAATATTCCAAATTATCAAAAAGATAATGTGTATATAACTAGGCATCTACATCTGCATACTCAGTGAGAAAGTATCTCTTCTTTTCCAGCTCTCTTTTTCAAAAGACAGGAGATAGGAGGATAAACATCATTGTGGTGAGTTTTTAGTTCACAGCCAGAACTGACAGAACCTCAGTTACAGGTAAATGAGAGCTATCATTTTCTCTCTTGGCTCTGTCATTTACTCTGAGCAATTACTACTCTCAGTCCTCTATTTTCTAGGTGCATCTACCTGTCCAACTGTAATGAATTCTTCTCGCTCACCTGACTTAGTTGCCCTACCATCACACATGCCCAAAATGGGCCCACACCTTGGGGTATACACGTATTACACGGGGGGCACAAAGGCCAATCCATCTGACTATAAGGGAATAAGTGGAGGGTGAGGCTGCCATTCTTCTCTGTCTTGCTGAATTCCATATGGCGCTATGGACAGGTTACAGGTTCAGGGACCAGAGCCAACTTGTGGCTGTATTGCTATCTACCTTGTGACGTTCAGTCTCTATTTCCTCATTTGTAAACAAGGGGGTGACACTCTGTTGGTCAGGTTTCGGTAATTAATTTTCGTATAAAATGGCAACAAATATGACTTATCTTTTCTTTGACAATATTTACTATCTTTCAAACATTTTTTTCTTGGTGAAATGATTAATGGTCTTTCACGCTGGAATCAACTCTGTCTTACTCCATTCTTTGAGGCTGCTTTCCATTTCTGCTATGAGGACTCCAGTCTGGTCCAGTTCTTTCCTGTTAGAGTTGCAGCAGCTACCACAGAATTATTCTCAAGTGTAGAAGTTTTACAGTGATTATTAGTATTTCTAACCCACCACTCTCCTGAACTCAAGATCCAAGTACCCAAATGTCTCCATTGACACATCTTTCCTCAAATATCTAAAGGTATCTCAGTCTCAACATGTAAGTCACAACCACAATGATATAATGGTCTTTACCTACAAATCTCTGAGGTACCTGCAACCTGTGAGTGTGTTATGGTTTCTATTTAGGTGTCTCTCAAAAGCCTTGTACAGTTACGCAGAGGACTTCTAGAGTCTGTGATTAATTCATGGTCCAGTGCTGGCATTATGGGTGTGAGTGCTACAACTGGCCTGGGGTGGATAGCCTGAATGCAACATAGGGAGACAGACTTGCTCTTTGTTGGGTTTGTTGCTGCTATTCCTCCCTTTTGCTGCCACCATGAACGGCTGCTCTGTGCCCCCATGTGCCACTCTGCCTTGGAGCCAGCTAAGCATGGACTGAAACCTCCAGTACTGTGAGCTAAATAAATCTTTCCTTCCTTCATTATGGGTGTCAGGTATTTGTCCAAGCAATGAGAGAAGAGTAACAGAGACAGGGTGATATTATTATCCATTTCATGCTTTAAGTAATAAATGTAAAAGCAATCATTAATTTTTTTCTTTACTAGAACCTTTGAACAACACATCTTAAAAGCCTTGGGTGAGTTTATGACTGGCCAATGTAACAGGTTCCTCAATAATATGAGCTTCCTCTTTAATGTGTTTGTTATGGGCATTCAATGAAACTTCTGATCCAAAGCTAATTCCTTACTTGACTCTCCATCTCATCAACCCTTCACTTCTTTGTCATTGTTCTTAAGATGAAGACATAAAAAAAAAGATGAAGACATAAAACTCCTGAGCACAACCAAGTTCCCTTCCACCTCTATGTCTTCATTTTGCACCAGTTCCTGGGGCTTGCAATGTTTCTTACCTAACAAATATTTTTATCCCTCTTTTTCTTGGTTAATGCTTTCATCCTTTGCCACTCAGCTTATGCTTCATCTTAAGCAAACTTTCTGACCTTCACCTAGAGAAGAATTCCTTGGGCAGATTAAGTGCAGCAGTACAGCACCTTTAAACTTTGTGCCATCATAAACCTTAAGGAGCCTGGAGCTTCCAAAATGCATTGGCAGTTGGGCTGGCGAGATAGCTTGGTGGTCTAAGCATCTGCTTTGCAAGCACAAAGGACCTGAGTTCAACCCCTGGTACTGCATGCCATACAGGCCCTGGAACTCCACACGTGCTGTATTGGGCAAGAAACTGGGTATGCCTATAATCCCAGCAATGGGGACACTGAGACAGGAGGATTACTATGAGTCCAAATTTCATAGTGATACCCTGTAGTCAATAAATAAATAAATAAATAGATAAATATAAAAATGCATCAGCAAGCTCTTCTTACAGCACATTAATGTAACTCCAATGCACAGTGTTCTGAAGGTACAATATAGGATATGAGGCTACAAGCACTAGCAAACACACAGAACATGACATACTATGAAGAAATGATCAAATGTATAATTTAGAAAAGTGTTCCAAGAGCTAATGAGGGGAGAAAGACATAATGTTTGTCTTGTATATGGTTAGGAAAAAACAAGCTAGTATTTGTATTGTCAGTATTACATCATGATAAGATTGATAGTGAGTCCTCAACATTAATAAACCAGAAATTGTCACTTTTTGTAAGCAACAAAACATGGAGTAGATGTTGATAAGTTATACAGCAAGTATGATGTGTATTTAAACACAGGGCTCACAAGATAGCTCAGTGATCTAAAGCACCTGCTTAGGCAAGGAAAGGCAGGGGCAGGGGACTGCAGTTCAATCCCAGGTATCACATGCTATGCCAACCTCACCCTTGGGGTGGGATGAGCCAACCAAAAAAATAAAACAAAAACTTAACAACACTGGCTAATGTTAGTGTTTTACTCAATCCTAAATATATTAGACATAAATAATATCACAATTTATAAAGAAAATAACAAACTCATGTGCTAGTACAACCTTTTAAGAACTTAGGAGGACCCTAAGTCTCTACAGGTCTCTGGAGAGATGCAATTTGTGGGCCTAGTGTGTGCAGGTGTGATGCTTTCCTGGTTCCATGGAAGAACTGTGGACAACTCTGGGGGCCTGTGGGACTCTGTTATGTTCAGATCTTAGCCTTTTGTGCACAGGCATGGAACTTGAGCTGGTGTCAGTCCAACCTTGCAAGAACTTAGGAGGGCCCTGAGTAGTTTGCAGGATTCTCAAGAGCTGCAATCTGTGGGTCCAGCACAGGTAGTAGTGGAGCTTTCCTGGCACCTGGTCCAACTATTTAAGAATTTAGGAGCTCGTTGGGGGGCTTGCAGGATCTGACAAGTTGGATCTCTTAGGTCCCCTATGCATAGGTGTGGAGCTTGTGCTGGCACTGGTCTGACGTTTTAAGAATTTAGAAGGATTCTGTGCAGTCCAGGGGATCCTGGTGAATCTGGCCAACACCCACAATGAATGTTCATTAAGTATTGTCAGTCACCCCAACTAGTAGTGAGAGCCTTGCTGAATCCTACCCTGCTCTCTACTGTAGCAGAAACCTTATGGACACACACTCTACCTCTTTCCCACCTCTGCTAAATCTAGTTGCTTACAGGGAACTTCAAAAATGCCACAATGCAGGCTCAAAGTCTATCTCAATCCTCTAGCCCACCCAGAACAAATCCAGAAGATAAAGACATACAAGAACCTGGAAATGACATGCCTGGAATTTATGAAATGATAGCAATTGAAATAAAGAAACAAATGCATCAGGCTATAGAAGGAATAAGATCAGAATAAAAAATCTCATGTCAAAAAAGAAATGACAACAGCCATGAAAGAATGGCTCAGCACAGCTAAAGAAGACATAGACTAAAAAAATAGAGATGAATAGAAAATTGATGAAAACACTGGATGAAAAATATAGGAAAGAATTAGAATGCATGAAACAGATACCCAGGAAATTAAGAACTCCACTGATCTGTACTAATGATGTTTAGACAAGAAATCATGTCTGCATCTTGTACTCTGAACAACTATGATGAAGACAACAATATGCAATGTATTAATTATTGTAAAAAAAGGAACTCCACTGAAAGCTGGCAAAATTGTTTGAATGAAACTGAAGATACACTTTCCGACCTCAAAGTGGGCAGAAAAGCTAATGATTGTGAAAAGAAGGATCTCTTAAAACTAACAAGGAACAATGAAATGAAAATTCAGCAGCTGCAAGAGGATACAAAGAAAAATAATGTAACAATAACAGGTGACAATGAAACAGTAAGAAATAGCACAAATAGCATAAAAAACTATTTGCAGAAGTACTAGCACAAAATTTTCAAAACATAAGAAAACAACCTGTGGGGCTGGGGAGATAGCTCCGTGGCACAAGTGCCTGCCTGGCAAGTGCAAGGTCGTGAGTTTGAACCCCAGTCCCACCAAAAAAAAAAAGAAAACAACCTGACATATAGTAAGTTAGGTATGTAGAACTGCAAATAGTCATAATCAGAATAAATCTACAACTAGAAACATAATAATCAAGATCTCAAAAATTCAGCAAAATAACAGAATATATAGAGAAGAAACAGATCACCTACAATGGAAATCCTATCAGAATAACAGCAGATTTCTCAACACAAATCATCAAATCAAGAAGAGCTTAGAGTGAAATATTTCAGGTTCTGAAAAAAAAAAAAAAGCTTCCAACCCAGAATTATATGCTCTACAAAACTATCAAATTCAATGGTGAGATATGATTCATCTGTGACAAAGAACAATTGAAATTCATGACCACCAAAGCATTTCTACAAACAGTATTGACAGATGCTCTAGAAAGTTAAGAGTGACCACAGCTTTAACAACAGAAAGGAGCCACCAAACTCCACAAGTAATTAAAAATGGGAAAAGGAGAGAACACTAGGCAGGAAAATAACATGACAAAGAAAAGCCAATATGTATCAGTTATAACTACCAATGTAAACAGCCTCAACTCACCAACTAAAAGAAACAGGCTAGTAGAGTGGATTAAGAAACAAAATCCAAAAAAATGCTGCATACAAGAATCACATTTAATTGAAAAGAGAACTGACAGACTAATAGTCAAAGGATGGAAAACAATCTTTCATGCTAGAGGAAATCAGAAAAAAACAAAACAAAACAAACAAACAAAAACCCCTAAAACAAAACAAAACAAAAAACAAGGATAGCTATCCTGGCTGCCCACAATATCATCTTGAAACCAAAAACTCAAAGTGATAAAGGTCACTACATACTTGATAAGGGAAAACTGCAAGAGGAAGGGATAACAATTATAAATACATATGCAACCAATGTAGGAGAACCCACCTATATAACAGAAATTTTAACAGACATGGCAAATCAAATAAGTAGTAATACAGTTGTAATGGGGGAGTTTAACATGCCACTGTCATGAGCAGATAGATCAACTAGATAAAAAACCAGCAAAAAATAACAGAACTGAATCAAACCTGTGAAGAAATTAATCTTTACATAGTGTTTCACTCAGAAACAGCAGAATATATGCTTTTCTCAGCTGTCCATGAGATGTTCTCTAAAATAGACCATATACTAACACACAGAGCATTCTTGAATAAATGCAAAGGAATTCAAATTATGCCATGCATATTATCTAATTACAGTGTAATGAAACTAGAAATCATTTAGAGAAGAAATTACAAAAACACCACAAACACATGGAAATTAAATAACAAACTCCTTAGCAACCAGTGAGTCACAGATGGAATTGAAGAAATTAAAAAAATATTTATTATCAAACAAAAATGCAGATACAACTTACTGAAACCTGTGGGACATAATGAAATCTCTCTTTAAAAAATACACTGGTAAATTCACACATTAGGAAAACAGAACAAATAAATGATTTTATGCTGAATTGGAAGCTCCTAGAAAAAGAAGAGCAAGTCAAGCCTAATGCCCAAAGAAGGAAGGAAATTATAAAGATTAAACCAGAAGCTGATGAAATGAAGATGAAGAAAATAATACAGAGAATAAATGAATCAAAGATTTAGTTTTCTGAAAGAATAAATAAAAATAATAAACCACTACCCAACCTATTTTTAAAAAGGAAAGAAAAAGTTCAAATTCATGTAATGAAAAATGAAAAGGGATGGGCCCGGCAGGATGGCTCAGTGGTCTAACGCGCCTGCTTAGGAAAGCTTGGGTGGCTGCAGGGACCACGGTTTGATCCCAGGCACCACATGGTGCGCCAGCCCTGCCCTCAGGGCAGGCTGAAACAGCCATAAAAATAAACAAAAGTTCTGAAACAAACAAACAAACAAACAAAAAAACCAATTTAAAAAATAAAAAAAAAAAGAAAAATGAAAAGGGAAAAAAATAGAGGAAATACACAGTTTTGTAGATACATAAGAAATGCCAAAGTTCAGTCAAAAAAATATACAAATTCTGAATAACCCATTAATGGAAAATGAAGTTGATAATGCAATAAAAAACCTACCACAAAGAAAATCTCAGGTCCCAATGGATTCACAGAAGAATTCTAGAAATTTAGAAAAGATGTAATGTCACCTTTTTGCAAATTCTTTAATGAAACTGAAAGGGAAGCAATTCTCCCAAACTCATTCCTGGAGTCAAGTAATACTCTGATTCCAAAACCAGAGAAAGATTTAATTGAAAAAGACAACTATAGGCTAATTTCTCTATTAACTATAGATACAAAAATTCTCAACACAATTCTAGCTGATATAATACAGCAAATTATCAAGATGGTTATACATCACAACCAAGAGGAATCCATCTTAGGAATTTAGGGATGGTTCAACATATACAAATCCATAAATGCAATACACCACACGAATAGAACCCAGAATAAAAACCACATAACCATCTCAATAAATGCAGAAAAAGTTTTTGACAAATTTCAACACTCATTCATGATAAAAGTCCTACAGAGAGTTGGGATAGATGGTCTGTATATTAACTTGATAAAAGTCATCTATGAGAAATGAACAGCCAACATCGTGCTGAATGGGCAAAAACTGAAGGCCTTCACTTTAAATTTAGGAACAAGGTAAGGATGCCCACTGTCTCCATTCCTCTTTAATATAGTTCTGGAAACATAAGCCAGGGTAATTAGACAAGAGAGAAATAAAAGGAATAAGGATTGGAAAAGAAGTGAAGCTATTATTATTTGCAGATGACATAATATCTACATAGAGGATCTCAAAAACTCCAAAAGTGTTACAGATTTAATCACCTAATTCAGTACTGTAGCAAGATAGAAAGTTAACATCCAGAAATCACTAGCAATTCTGTACATAAATTATGAACATACTGAGAGAAAAGTTAGGGAAACCACACCTTTCACAATAACATAGAGAAAAAAATAATACTTAAGATTCAGTCTCATAAAGGAAGTAAAAGATTTATACAGTGAAAATTATAGTACTTCAAGAAAAGCGATTGTAGCCGGGCGTGGTGGCTTACCCCTGTAATCCCAGCATTCCGGAGGCTGAGGCAGGAGGATTGGTGCGAGTTCAAGACCAGCCTGGGCTACAAAAGGGAGCTCAAGGCCAGCCTGAACTATGTAGCGAGACCCTGTCTCAAAAAAAAAAAAAAAAAAGGAAAAGCGATTGAAGACGATTTCAGAAAATGGAAAACATTTCATACTCCTGGATAGGAAGAACCAACGTTGTGAAAGTAGTGTATTCCCAAAATTGTTATACATATTCAATTTGATCCTGTTTCAAATACTATTAGTATATTTCACAGATTTAGAGAAAACTTTCTTCAAATTGATTTGGAACCAGAAGAGACACAGAATATCAAAAGCAATCCTGGGAAAGGCAAAGAGGACAGGTAAAAGGTATCACAATCCTTGAACTGAAATTGTACTATAAAGCTACTGTAATAAAAATTGGCATGCTACTGGCATAGAGACAGATCAGAGGACCAATGCAACAGATTAGAAGGTGCGCACTCAACTGCGAACATACTCAACCACTTTCTCCTTCATAAAGGGGCCAAACATGTTCACTCAGAGACACTCTCTTTGATGAATGGTTGTGGAAGAAATAGTTTTCTATATGCCAAAGGCTAAAATTAGCCTTTTGTACACAGTGAATGCACTCAGGGAAACCATGTCTTTAACAATAACATCCAAACAAGAAAATACTTAGGAATCAATTTAACAAAGGAAGTAAAAGATTTATACAGTGAAATTATAGTACTCTGAGAAATCAAAGAGGATTTCAGAAAATGTAAAAATAGTGCTTGCTCCTAAATAGGAAGAATAAACACCGTGAAAATGACCATACTCCCAGAAACTTTATACAAATTCAATGTAATCCTAATTTAAAAACCACTAGTATACCAACCTCAAAGACCCAGAGAAAAAATTCCTAAAATTCATTTGGAAACAGAGGAGACCCAGAATATCAAAAGCAATACTGAGCAACAAAAGAAAGGCAGAAGGCATCACAATACCAGACCTGAAATTACATTACAAAGGTATTGTGATAAAATCAGCATAGAACTAGCATAAAGACAGACCTGAGGATTGAAGGGGCAAATCAGAAGATGCAGACACAAGTATAAAAACACTCAGCCACTTTGGGAAAGGGGCCAAACACATTCACTGGAAGAAACATAGTTTGTTTAGCAAATGGTGCTGAAAAATTTCCTTTCCACATCCCGAAGGCTTAAAATCATGTCTATTACCATGCAGTAATCTACAGTCAAGATGGGTCAAAGATTTAAATATTAAACCTTAAACACTGAATCTCCTGGAGAAAGATGTAGGTAGAAATCTTAAAGACATAGGGTTAGGTAGAGAGTTCATCAATAGTCACCAAACTGCACAGGAAGTGCTTCACAGAATTAACAACTGGAGTTGGATATGGTGGCACACACCCGTAATCCCAGCACTTGGCAGGAACACTGATGTGAGTTGTTGACTGGCCTGGACTACAAAAGTGAGTCAAGGCCAGTCTGAACTGCATAGCAAGAACCTGTCTCAAAATAAAAAAAAAAAATAAATAAATAAAAAAATCAACAGCTGGGATTCTTTGAGAAGTTTATGCATGTCACAAGAAATCAGCAACAGAGTCAAAAGAAAGCTCACGAACTGGGAAAATATTATAGCAAACTGCCTCACTGACAAAGGCCTTCTATTTAGAACATATGAAGAATTTTAAAACATCAGGCCTCCAAATTTGAAGACTCAATTAAAAATTGGTCATCTGATATAAATATACACTTCTCAGATGAAGAAATACAAATGAAAACTAAGCATATGAAAAAATGTTCAACATTTTTTGTCATTTGAGAAATTCAAATTAAAACAATACTGAGATTCCATATCACCCCAAAAAGGATGACTATCATCAAGATGTCAACCAATAACAAATGCTGGAGAGCCTGTCAGGAGAAAGGAACCCTTATCCATTGTTGGTGGGAGTGCAGACTGGTGCAACCACAATGGAAATCAGTGTGCAGATTCCTTACAAAGCTAGGATTGGAGCTCCCATTCAAGTCAGCTATTCCCCTCCGGGGTATTTTCCAAGAACTGAAAGCCTCATACTACAGTGATATGTGCATCCATGTTTACAGCAGTGCAATTTGTCACAGCCAAGTCCTGGATGCAACACAAATGCCCATCAAGTGAGGAACGGATAAAGAAGATGTGAAATTTTTACACAATGGAGTATTATCCAGCTATGAAAAAGGATAAATTTGAGGCTTTTGTTGGTAAATGGATGCAACTAGAGACCATACTCTTTTTTTTTTTTTTTTTTTTTTGGCTTTAAACAATTTATTTAACTGAAATGGGCTTACATTTGTTTCTGAAGTGACTTCCATTTATTTGGATACATCTTTTCCCAATAGTGATTTGCAAGATCTTCAAGCCAATATAAATATTTTATAAATATTTGGGTATACACCTGCACAATACCTCAGCAATACTTTTCAGCAAGAAAACATTGAAGAGTAAAGGCCAGACACGATTACTCACTACAGTGAAAATCTGCTGAGATATTTTTGAGGTAAGAAGTCACCACATACCTCTTCAACTAAGAAAATCACCCTTACAACACAGGGCAATTTTATTTTTATACAGGACCTAGAACACTTAAGCTGCCAATTAGGTGGTGAATGGCAGAGCTACATCCCAGTTTATGCCATGAATTCATAGGGAATAGGTTCCAACAACTCAGGTTCCTTCCCATTGGTCCTCACAAAGTGCGCTTCTCTGGGAGGGGTAGGCTGGCGCTTCAGTTGAATCCAAGTACCTTTCTCTTTGGCTTCTTTCTTTTTCTGATCATTTTCCTTGACACATTTCAGGAAGCTATCACGACTTTTTGAATGTTTAATATGCTCAATACGTTCATTAATCCTTTTGGTAAGGATATTTCCCTTCACTTGCTTGTTTACAACAATGCCAACAGCATGCTGGGTAACATTGTAGACTCTTCCTGTTTTGCCATGGTAATATTTGTGAGGCATTCCTTTTTGCATAGTACCCATTCCCTCGATGTCTACAATGCCACCCTTTTTGTAGATTCGCATGTATGTGGCCAAAGGAACCACCCTATGTTTTCTAAAGGGCCTGGAGAACATATAACGGGTTCCCCTCCTCTTGCCCTTTGTGGTAGTCATTTTGACAAATTACTGGAAGATGGCGGTTCTGGCTGAAAGGCTAGAGATCATACTCCTAAGTGAAATAAATCAGACCCACATATGCAAACACTGTATTTTTTTCCTTAGTGTAAGAACTTGAAAGAGTAAATAAAATCTGAAGCATACGATAGATACCGTGAAAAGGGAATGAACCTGCTCAAAAGGAAGGAATTACTGAGATGAGGAGAAGGGCAGGAGAGGGCGTTGGGGCAAGACACTTATCTATGTATGTAAACAGGATGGCTTGGATAATTGGACTGTGGATTTCTGCTACAATATGAAAAAGAGTAGTTAATGCCTATTTTTTTGTCTTTTTTCCCAATTTTTTATCTTTCTCTGTCTCCCTGCCTCCCCTCCACTCCTCTTCCCCCTCCCCTGCCTTCTATTTCCTTTCCTTTTGCAGAACTGGGGATTGAACTCAGTCCCTTGAGACTGAGCTATCTCCCCTGGCCCCTCTTCCTGATTTCTTACATTTTTTTTTTCTTTTTGTATTTCTTCCAATTTTGCATGTATATATCTGGTAACCAAAAGGACTGATTTGAAGGCAACACTAAGAAATACACCAAACATTGTCAAATTCATGTGTTTTTGTTTAGTGAAATTCTGTATCATTTTTTTTATTTTTAAAATTTTATTTATTTATTTTCTTGTCTCAGAACCTTTGTTTGTTTATTCACTCATTTTTATGGCTGGCTCAGCCCACCCTGAGGGCAGGGCTGGCGCAGCATGTGGTGCCAGGGATCAAACCGTGGTCACTGAAGCTACTGAAGCTTTCCCAAGCAGGCACTTTAGACCACTGAGCCATCCCTTTGGGCCCCTATCATTTGTAATATTTTCTGTTTTAATAGTATTTTGTACTCTTAAAAAAAAAAAACAACCCAATTTAAATTTATATATACAAGGAATGTGAATTTCTCCATTCACCTTTTAAATATTAGATGTTAGCTTAAAAACACCTATGCTTAGCAGGAAAACAGTATATTATTGCAGTTTTACATCTCTTAAATTATTAATGAGTCATAACACTTTCCAAGATTATGGGACATATGTGCTTTGTTTTTCTCCATAGCATGCCTTTTGTTTATTAATTTGACTGCTTTTTTTTTTTTTTTTTTTTTTAAAAAAACTTTGCTTGTTGCACATTCTTCTAATTGTTTTAAGAAACCTGATTTGGGATTTTTTGGAAGAGAAGAGATATATCTTGCTCATACTTGTCACTTATAGTGTACCAATTTTCTTTAGTCATTGCTCTTCATTTTTAAAAGACACAATAATTGTGTATCCCTCTGAAAACAGTGCAATTAATTTGGTACATTTATGCACTCTGTACTGATCAACTCAGAATGCACATACAATCTCACATACTTATATTTTCTTCTGATAATAGTCAAAATTATTAGAGATTTTGAATTATATGATATTGATAAATATTATCCTGTATGTAAGCAATGAAGAGACTCATTCCTCTTATCTACTTGCAACATTATTCCCCTTGTGGTCTCTGATCTCAAATGGCCTGCATGACAGTCTGGAACCACTAAGTGGGATTCTTAATTATGTGACTGCCAAGTAGCACACCAATTCATACTTCATCTCTACTCATGCAATGAAAGCCATGGCTTTCATCAGAGATAGTTTAATAATCTTTGCGGAGGAGAACCTCACATACTATTCTTCCAGCTTTGTCTGATATCATAACCAGAGCCCCAGAATCATTTTAACAGCTAAACTCAAGGCCTGAGGAATACTTCATCAACTCCAGATTTAAAACAAATAGCAAGAGAGCAAGAATGTGACAGAATGCCATGCTAACTGGAAGTTATTTTTGAAAGAATAACCCTTAAAGAGAAGTCAAAAAATCATAAATAAAAATGTCAGAAGTTGTTAATACAATGCTCAGTATCATTTTGGCTTACAAATTTTATAAAAAGTAGAACTTCTCTTGCATTTGTTTTTTAAATGAGAGCACAAGTGATATTTCTTAAAATTCTCAGTTGAAAATTACTTCTGATTTAATTTAGAAGATTAATAAATAATACATTACCTTTGAAACTAGCAGGGAAATGATTTCCTTTACAGTGTTGTCAATCAAATCATCTATTTTTGAATGGTACTGTTGCTAGATATTAAAGGACAAAGATGAATTAGTAGATATGAACACGAATCTTTGGTCATAAGTCATAAAGGCTGTAAAGCTACTAGTTATGACATATCAGATTTACGTAAAATGATCATTTTGAACATTAGAAGAACAATACCTTGAAAATGATCTACCCAATCAACACTTTCACATTGTGGTTTGAAAATTTTCCCATGTGCACTGTGGAGTTAAGCAGCTAATGGGGTTATTATTTAGCTGAATTGAGTTCCTACTCTTATTCAGGCTCAGGAATGTAAAGGATACTTTTTGTCTTCTCCTCTGTAATTAAGGTGGCCATGTATTTTTCTAAAGGGTTGGTTTAGCTGGAGAAGCAGAAAAGGCTCCAGAAAGATTTAATTAATACAGCATTTCATGTCTGACAACTCTCATTCATAAGTTATTTTAAATGAGCCTTAGAAATAAAATGAGCTCCCAATTGTTCTCTCTAAAAGGATCTTTTTATTAGCCTAGGGAGCAGCAGTTTATACAATTCTTACAATATGCTCAAGCAAGGGCAAAATTAAAATCTTGTCAACAAAGGTGAATAGATGGTAACAAATTAACAGGCCAAAAAAGGTAAAATAAAACAGCACTCATTCCTCATAGTTTTATTACAGTAGCTTCATGAAAAAGATGCCCTAAAAAAAAAAAAAAGATGTATTTAAAGTAAACCTGAAAGACTTTTTTGTTTTTTGGCTTTCTTTAGAGAATGCTAGAGGATTCCATTCTAAAATTAACAGGAGCTGGGCTTCCACGGCATGTGAAGGCACATCCATTTAAACAGTAATTCTTCCTTTAGAAGCATTTATCTGACAGCAGATTGTCCCCAATGGCCACTTCACAGAAAATGTGACTTGTAAAGACTAACCCTATCCTGATGGTTCAAGGCTTCTTGGAACAGCTAACATAATGCATAGAGTAAAAGTACTCAGATCAGGATAAACATTAGACCAACTTAACAGCTGCTGGTTGAATGGCTTCCTAAGATGTGAGTTTTTGAAAGCTATTTTTTTTTCTTCTGAAAACATGTCTCAAAGTTTCCATACACAACAAAACATGAGCTCAGGCCTGCTTTGGAATACTCAGGATTGATCTCCTTCCCCTTGAGGGCTCTGACAGTGTTAAGTGGCCATCATCACCCATGTAAGTAATAAGAGAAGGAAGCATAATTTTTAAACTTTTGAGTTATTTTCTTTCCCTCTATGTGAGTGTGCATGTGTAATGACAGTGGCCAAACATGCACTGTGTGTGTGTAAACACAGAACTTTCTGGGCACATGCCCCATCCAGGGAACCTTGGGACTCCCTAGTGTGCAGCTCCTCGGAGGACAAATGGAACAGAAACCCAGGGGTAAATGCCTTGCACTAGTACTGATACCTTTGCTTTTGGAGTAGTCCAAAGGCAAGAAAAAGGGAAGACCATAATGAAAGCCAAGGGAGAAGCGAGTTTTGAATAACCCTGGCTGGTGTTCAGGTTTGGATCCACACTACATTAGTCACTGCGCGCACTGCCTCATGGGCAAAGTTTTGACCAAGTGAACAACTCCAGGGCCTACACTGATTGGCAGGATAAGGTCCTCACACATGCATTTGTGAGGGTGGTCCCCCTGGCTCCTAGGAAAGCAGCACAGCTGACTGAGTGGCTGAGGGGTTTATGCAAATTCACAACTCTCCTCAGATCAGGCTCCATTTTGGGGTCCTAGCAACAAGAGGAAAAGAAATACCAGCCCAGACCTCTCAGTGGTGTAGAGCAGGAAAGGGATCCAGGAGATTCAAGCACCTCATTTTCCTCTAACTTGAAAAGTACTGTGTAACAAGTACGTCTTAGCCTCAAAGCTCAGCTACATGTTACACATCTCATTTTTAGCAGACGTTTAAAATAACATTAGAAAACTTTGATACAATATAGTAGAGCTACTGCATGTTAAATTTTTTAGGTTGAATTAGTTTAGCAGTTCTTAAAAGAATCAAGTGATAAGGCACTAAAGAGGTCATTTAAGTTCATTTATTGAAAAACAGAAAAAATAAATGAACTCTGGCAGCCAAGAAATAGTTTTGTAAGATATGCTTTTGATTGTTGTTTTCTATCCTATCTCATCTAGCCATGACAGTGAGAAAGAAGGGAGAGGATGGAAAGAGAAGAGAAAAATGAGAACAAATGAACAAAAACACATTTAAAGTTAAAAAGGGAAAAACCAATGAATATATATACATAATTATATATATATTATTATATAATATAATCATTATTATATAATATGTTATATAATATGTAATATATATATATATATATATATATATATATATAATAAATGTACAACTAGAGAGGTGAACCCAAATAGGATGAAGGTTGTTTGCTTTTTATAATGTGGGGTCTGCTACTATAAATTTATTTGATGCGCTCTGATCTCATCAGATGGTAAGGGTGGTCTAGGAGAATGAGTCTGGTGATGTCCTGAATATTTATATATATTTATATTTTTGCACAGTATATATATATATATATATATATATATATATATATATAATACATTAAATACAATACTATGAAAAGACAATAATCCATGCATATTACATATAGAGAAAACAGTTAGAATATTGTTCATTATTGTTCATTATGAGATCTGGATAGCTTTCAAAGACAAATATAAGCATCTCCAAAAGAGATCATAAGTAAATAAAAATAGAATATATCTGCAAAGGCATTTACATTGCCTAAGCTGAAACTGACATGTTTTCCTCCCCTTAGATGAACAGATAGTATTGTTGATACAAATTTTGAAAATTTTTGTCCTCAACAATAAAAATCTGTAAGATTCTTATCAAAATTTCAACTGTATGCCATAGTTTTGGTAGATTTCAAATAGTTTATGACCTAGTTCTTTAGCCAATGACTCTACATGCACATTAAGATAGCCAAACATGAACCCCTGCATCAAGTCCAGGCCTCCCTGTACTCAAGTGGGCACATCCTTTTGTTTCTCATTATACATGATAATTTGTATCTAGATGTCCTGGCAAAGCCCCATGTGTTCCCAGGGTTTTTTCTTTGGAGGAGGCTGAATCTAGAGTGTGTGACTGATTTGCAGTGTAGTGCTGAGATTAAGGGTGGGTGAGAGCTCAGGCAGTCTTCTGACTGGATTGGCACTGCATTAATCTTGGCAGACTGGACAGACGCGGGACAGAAACAGACTTGTTTTTTTCGCTCTCTGCTGTTGCTTTTGCTGTATTCTTCCATTATGAACCTCTGCCTTTCTGCCATGAGCCTCCCTGCCTCACAGCCAAGTGCTTATGCACTGAAACCTGTACAAAGTATGAGCTAAATAAAACTTCTCCCTTTAACTTTGGCTGTTGGGTATTTTGTCTCAGTAATGAGAAAAGTAAGTAGAGCATTATGGGCACACACAAGAAATGGAGACTAAATGCCATTTTCACCAATTTCTTAACAGATGCATTCCTTCTCTCTTGGGATATTTTTTAAAGGCATTGGGTTTTGGTTCTGGAAAAGAAAGCATTTTTCTTTGAGCACAAATCCTGCAGGAGATGGTCAGGGGGGGCATCCATTGGTTTCTTGAGCTACCTATTTTTTTTTTTTTTTTTCATTCTTGTTTCAGAACCTTTGTTTGTTTATTCACTCATTTTTATGGCCGGCTCAGCCCACCCCAAGGTCAGGGCTGGCGCAGCATGTGGTGCCGGGGATCGAACCGCGGTCCCTGAAGCCGCCCAAGCAGGGGCGGCTTTAAACCACTGAGCCATCCCGTCAGGCCCCTTGAGCTACCTATTAATGTGCTGTCCTCCTTATTGTCAACCTCAGGGGTCACTGCATGAATTTTCTCCAAGAGCAGGTAAATGCCTCTGGCCAATTCATTCCCCATAGCAATGAATAACAAGGGTCTTAAATACTGTGCTGGTTTTGTGATCTCAAGGTCAGCCCCTGAGGAAATGGTCTGGGCCTGCTGACTCCTCACACTCAGCTGTCACAGGAGTGGATCATTCATTCTCTAGTCGTTCCACGCCCATGCGGGACCTCGGCAGAATGTACTTGCCTCATCATTTGCCATGTAAGGAAACAGAGCTATAATCCAGGAACACAGAGGTGCTGCAGGATGTAGGGGTAAGAAAGGGGTTGATTTCACAAAGACAAGAAATTTAGCTCAGAGAGGTAATTTCTTTTTCACTGAGAAATAATTTCTGCTAGGTTTAATTGTGTAGTATGTATTTTGACAAAGTTCTGAGTCTAATGATTTCTTTTTTTTCAAGAACTGTGTTGCATCCTGTAAAACTGTATCTTCTTGTTCAACTGCACTTGTAGGGTATGTACCAATATTCAACAACTCCAAATATAGATGCCCCATATTTGTAAAGTCTCATAATTATGTAGGTGTATTTGTTCCTTTTTTTTGCACTGAAATTCTTATTTACCACTTTTCAGAGTTGCTAATGGGTTTTACACTTGGACCTTTTGAACTATGTTAATTGTGTGAAAGTTGTGGGGGACTAATTGTCTCTGGTGAGAAGATACATGTGCTGACACAATGAACAGTATCAGGTTAGTTTTCAAAACCATCCCCATATTAATGTAAAGAATCATTTCAATATAGGACAGTGTTTGGCATTTGTGCGTGCCTGCTTTTATTTTCAAGTACCAGAGTGAGTTGCTTCTTAGAGGAAAAGATTTTTAAAGCAGTTACAGGTCAGAATGTTCATTTACTTTACAAATATTTACTAAGTGCCTATTACATGTCAGATATTGCAATATATGTTAAAAAAGAACAAAGAGATAAACCTAGAAATAATGGGATCAGGCAAAATGATGTTATAATGTAGATGTGAAAAGAATGGGCTTAGGCAGAAACTTAATATTGTTGGGCAGCCAGACGCTTACATCTGAGTACTGAAAATCTAGAGGTGTTAGGAGTCACCAGCACCCAGGCCAGCTGTCTGCACATCCAGATCATTAGGTATATAGATCATGCTACAAATGATCAGAGCATAATTATGCACACTGTATAACATTTATGTGTCGGTAAAGATGTGTGTGTGTGTGTGTGTGTGTGTGTGTGTGCACATGTGTGTAAGGCTATGTTCTATGGTCTTAGAAATGCAAGTTTCTCCTGAATTGCTCAGAGCATGAAATATGAGCATAGACACACACCTCATGGTCCAGCAGCTAATGGCTGTACTTGCATTAAATAAGTATTAAAGTCACAAATGGTAGGCCTTCTTACCTACTTTCTCACTGAGCTAAGCCCTTGTGTTTGGATGAGATTTATCTGTTTTGTAAGGGTAGCTCTGGGTTTGACTGCCATGTGTGAAGTTGGAAGACTTTCAAGAGCTAACCTGCTTTTGGAACAAGGAACAGACCTTAATGACATCAGAAAAGTATAACCTACTCAATGTTCTCAGCACAAAAGGGTTGAGCCCTTAAACACCTTGTAGTATCTCTCATTTGAGTGAGGTAAAATACAGTTAAAGAGCAAAACAAAAGCACCAGGTAGGAAATAGGAAGGTAGGTCTTTTGGGAATGGGAAGAGGTCTGAGGGATGGAGGACTGGGAAGTAAAACAACACAAGATGAGGCAGGTACATGTTGAACTGCCACAAAGAATGTGAGCATTAAACATAAATGTGAACTGAAAAGAAGAAGAATGAAAATGGGAACAGTGTATTTAGAGCCAGACCAAGGAAGGTGGGTTGGGAGGGGAAGGACAATAAAAAAAGAATTAATCTGTATTTGGTGCATGTATCTACTCCATAGGACGGGTTCCAACTTCATGTACAGCAATCCTGTGCCAATGGGAAAAAAAAATCTTCTCTTTCAAAGTTAAAAGAAGCTTATAGAGTTTGCAGGCCCACAGTGAAGAAGCCTTACCCTTGACGTTACTTAAAATTCTAAGTATTTTCTATATCTTAATGTGTCTTTGGGCTGTTGCTGTTATAGTAAGGCATGTTCCCTATACATAGGCACACACACACATGATCTAAACACCTAAAAATGGAATGATGTCATTTTAACTTGAAAAGATGAAAATAAAAGCACACATTTTGAAAAACAATAATTCAAATGAAAACACAGTTCTCACACTGGAAACACAGGAAAACAAAGCAAAACAAAACAACTTACCCATTGACTACCCAACTGGACCATGCCATGGGGGAAATGAAGATGAAGACGACATGGAGGAAAATAAAGAGATGATGGAAAAGTAAAAAAGTAATCACAATAGAATGAAGGTCACAAAAACTTTACCTTGAATAGATAATCTAAAATCAGCCTCCCCCCAGTTACCACTCTCATGAAAAATAAGTTGTGGGATAAGTTGAGATTGTATTTTTGAACTTCAAACCAAACAAATATAAATCAAACTGAAATAATGCAGTATTTATTGATAAGAACTAGGGCTAATTTTTAAGCATATTTCTACTTGATGTTAAAAAATGAAATTTTTTTGTCTAAATACAGTATTTCATATACTATGTTTTACGGTTTACTTGTATGAATGCAAACTCTGGATATTTTCATTTTGTATAAACAAAGCAAGCAGCTTTGCAGAACTCTAATTTGCTTATAAAAAGCAATGTTTATGAAAATATTCAACACCTACATGGTATCTCTGAAATCCAATGGCCATGTGTACAGTTTTGCGCAGCATTTGTATAAAGAAATAGAAGCTGACATGAGTGACGCTTCCTCCCTTCCAGGGCTCTGTCTGCTGCGTGTCCACATGGGACATGTGCCACTTACCTCCTGTCCTCCATCCAGAGCACATAGTTTAGTGCTTTGCTTTTTGGCATCGACCAGTACATTAAACATGGTGCACACGGAAGCAGGAATGCGCAAGTCAGTTGTTTTGCTTGCTTTCTGCATCTTGAGTTCAAACGCGGTTCTTGTTCTAGTTATTAAAACATAAATTTAGAGTAAGAGATTGTGACATAGGGGCCCAGCAGGATGGTTCAGTGGTCTAAAGTGCCTGCTTAGGCAAGCTTAGGAGGCTGCAGGAACCGTGGTTCCATCCCTGGCACCACATGCTGCGCCAGCCCTGACCTGCCCTCAGGGCAGGCTGAGTGGGCCATAAAAATAAATAAACAAACAAAAGTTCTGAAACAAGAAAAAAAATAAAATAAAAAAAGAAATTGTGACATATTCCCTACCTGTTTTGTAAAAAAGAAAGTAACACTAAAAGATGCCCACTTAAAACATGCAATGGAGGAGTAGGCAGAGTGACAGAGCTGGGACACTGTGATGAGAGTTCTTTACAGTTGTCTCAGATGAAAGGTTAGAATGTGATATTTTATTTAAGAATAAGGATTTCAATTTTTTAAAAAAGTCAAGTAGAATTTTAGGTATGAGCTTTACATTGTCATTTAGAAAATATTACTACTCAAATGAAGCCTTTTTTTAAAAACTTATATATCATAAATCCTGGAAAAACTTCAGTTTCACTTCATTGCCTGAACTTATTTCTCAATAGGAAAACAAAACCACATCCTTTCCTACATTAAAGCAGTCTAAGAGCTTATCAAATTAAACAAAGTCTGAAAAACTATAAAGTATAATGATCTTCATATAACATGTGTATATTTTAAGATGCTGGAGTTTTTAAAACTATACATTATAGGTAAGTTTTTGAAAGAAACTTTAGAATAGGCAATTTGGAATTTTGCTAATGTATCGAAAGACTATTCACAGATTTGGGACAGTCAAACAATGGATCGTTTTTGCATAACATGAAGCAATCTAATTCATTGCCTTGCTCTTGGGAAGCACTGAACATTGTTCTGAAGACAGATTCTTTCTTGATATAAAGTAGCATTACTAGGAATATTTAGTTGTTCCAACCAGTGTTTGGCTGTTATTCTAATATGGTGCCCCACTATTTTTTTGGAACTGGGCATTGAACTGAAGACCTCACACTTGCGAGTCAGGCACTTTGTCACTGAACTGTATGCCTAGCCCCTCACATTTGTTTTTAATGGGTCACAAACTAGGAAAAAAAGAATGCTTGATGAGTCAGGATGATATATTGTTTTTGTAAAAGACATTAGAAAATGAAAATACATATGGAAGAATACATAGCCTCAATTTATTTCTGGTTAAATGCTGCAGAAGGCAAATAGATAGTTGTAACTCTTTGAACATAGGTTGAGGATATCTGAAAATATTGAGGGTGCTGATGATCTTTGTAGTTTGCCATGCTAATTCACAGCACACAGCACACAGAGTGCACACTACATAACGAGCTCAATAGACCGTTTCCATATGTCTCAGGAGATATTATTTTGGGAATTTAAAGCGTAGTATTCCCAATAAGATACTAAACACAACAGAAATGATGACTATGCTATGGGGGTACTGATCAGGGCAATGATTGGGAGATTGAGGGGGGGAAAAGAATCAGGTCAATTTTATAAATGACATGGACCCAGAATTTAGGTCAAAGAATGTAATGCCCATTACAGTTTCGAATGGCTGCACATATAGAATGATTTTCTGCAATAGGCACCTGGTAAAAAGTGGTACTGGTATACTAGGAAGCAACTTGAAACTTTACATCTACCTTTTAACACAGGCTTCTATCATGTCACTGGCCATTAGTTTAAGCCTTTGTTCTAAGTGATGAGCAAATTCTTGTTCTGGCCAGTGAAGATCACAGACAAACATTTGCAGGGCATCAAGTTTCCAAAACAGATCTTCTGATGTTGCTGAGCCATTGCTAGAAGAGAAAGGAGGAAGGAGAACATGGTGAACTTCCCTGATAACTATGTGGAGCACCAGTGCACTGATTTTTGTCTTCCTGTATCTGTTGCCATCAGTGAAAAGAATACCACATAGAATTACTAATGATCCAACATTGTTTAATATTCTAATTCTTTCTTTCTACTTTTCCTTTCTACTTTTTAACTGTCATTGTTATTATTATTCTTTGATGTACTGGGGATCTAACCAAGGCCTCACCCAATGCTAGGCAAACGTTACAGCACTGAACTACCTCCTTAGGTCTCTTTCCACTTCTTTGTAAGACACAGCAAAGAGAAAAATAAGGAAAAAATAAGGTAGTAACATTACTTGAAATAGGGTAAAATGGATAAGAAAAATCAATAATAATGACAAGCACTTTAAATGTTCTTTACAAATCTTTAAGATAGAGCCGAATCTAAGGACATTTCACACAAGAAGTTTCATATGCCATGATGAACCCAGCTAGTAGTATCTTTTCTCTTTGATTCACACATATGTCCCTCTGTCTTCACGATGACTTCTGTCTCCCCTCAGCTGTGTAGCAGCAAACAAGGACCTTATAGCTCTGTCTCAGTTACCTCACATTTCACAGATAAATGTGAAACAGGAACTAGAAATAAAATAACATGCCAGGTAGGGAAGCAATAATATATACATTTTTAAATTCAGAAATGCTTTGTACCTTTTCTAGCTCATAATTAAAATCCAACTTCACACAAGGTATGGTCAAACAGAAAAATGAGGTGCTCTAAAGTTGGGGCAAAATCATGCATTTCAAGCCCTTAGCTCTAACTATGCAATCAGTATATGCCATATATTTACTACTATGCTAAAATTAAGGGACTGTATTTTCACACCATGCATGGTGCTAATTTGCAGAGGAGTTTGTCTAATAACTTGGGCAAAGGATAATGTTACTACTTTCCATAATGCAAGTAAATAATCTGACAGTGAAGCATGTTTTGAAAGTAAAATATTCCTACATTAAAACATATTGAGACTTAACTGCAGAGGACAACAAAGCAAAAGCAAAACAAAACAAAACAAAACAAACCTGCTGTCTGATTCATTTGTCCTCAGATTTCTAACAACTGCTCCCCATATAAAGTGAAATTTATATTTTTACTTTGCAAAATACAAAGACATAAACACATTTTTTATGAGCATAGAGAAAAAATTTTATAAGCATGAAATTATTGAAATAACTACACTGCTTAGCTTAATTAGCTAACTTTAGAAAAATCACCCAATTGCTCTGGCTAATTAAAAGTACTGGTGGTTCTGCCCTCCATGCTGGCCTCAGCATCCCAGCTCCACGAACACACTATGTTGCTTCTTCCTTCCCACTTGGCCAGGGGTTTCTTGTTGTGTCTTTGTCTACCCTGGATGTCCTCAGGGTCAAGTTCTCAAGGGACCAATCATGGCCCAACAGTGAATACCACTCAGTGCACTATACTCACTGCAGGTGTTCTTTGATGTTACAAATCAAATAAAAACAAACAAACAAACAAACACACACACATACAAAACCCTTAGCAAAACCATGCTGACACTACTGCAAAAAATATGGGAAAGAAAACATCTGTTTCTGTATGTCGATAGAACATCGAGCAGTTTGGTACCTTAGAGGACTTTTGTTTGAACTGAATATAACTGGCAAAGAAACAAATTTGTGTCTCATATTTTTATTTACTTTGAAAAAATACAACTCTAAAAATATATATTCTTCAACAACACAATGACAACAAAAACCATCATCAACCCAGAATCTATTAAATAGCAAAGACAGAACTCTATTAAAATTGACTTTCTTAAAATACGTTACAAATCTTTATAGGGAATATATATATTATTTTTCTTTTATTTAATGCTATGCTATACTCTAGACAATAAATGCGCTTAACTGGCAATGCAATTAAGATAATAAATGCTTTTTTATAATTAGATAGATGAAAAATGTAAATAGGTTTTCTTTGGAGTTGGCATATATAACCTGCAATTTTTTCAGAGCTTTTTCATTTAAATATTCCTAATTAGTGACCAATTCCTAAAGGTATTATTAACAGATTGAAGAATTCATATGTAAACAATAGAATCTAAGCTCATTTCCTAAATATGCCAATGTTAAATTTACCTTACTGGCATTTCTAGAACTAAAACTGGAAGATTTCACATACTGAGTAAGATTGATGTGCAGACATACCCTTTCTCTTGTTCCTTCATTCTTCTCTCTCTTCTTTTTCCTTCCTTCCTTTCTTCCCTCCCTCCCTCCCTCCCTCTCTCCTTCCTTCCTTCTTTCCGTCCTATCTTTTTAGACTAGCTGTTAATATGAGCCATGCATAGTAGGGTGTGTCTTCAAATAAATGATCACTTCTATATATTTGTTTTTGTTATTTTGGGGTTGAACCCTGGCCTGCATATGCTAGGCTTGCTTGACCACTGAGCTACAGTTCCAGTCCAGTTACTTTTATATAATTCATTTTATTTAATCAGGGATTGTATCTTTAATTCTTATGCAAAATGGAAATGCTTTAGGCCATTTAATATTTTATAATGAAACATCAAGAAGTAAATTTCAATCACATCTGTAACAGTAGGAATATTTCTGGTTACCATGAACCTAATAGTAACTTTGATAGAAGATACTGGTGATACATAAAACATATATTTCATAATTTACTTAAAAGGATGAAAGTATAGTCACTGTATTTATAAACCTTCAGTTTGTCATAAATAAAATTCATGTTTTAAAAAATTGTCTCCAATAATAAATGTTTCAATGCTCACATAAATATTAAGCAACTAAAATAATAGTAGGAGGAAATGAAATTTTATAGCATAAAGCTCAGAACAGTATCCTTGGTTAAAATAAATTCTTAAGTAGGTAAAAATGAGACAGATGAGTCAAATTATAAGACAGTATAATGAAATACCTCAAAGCACAGATTTAGAAAGTTTCATTGCACTTTGTTGGTACATTCTGTGCTCATACATAAATCATTCTATATACCATAATGTCCCAGAGCATTTGCCTATAAGAAAAAAATTCAAAGTAGTACAATATCTTAGTAGTTACTGTATTTACAATGATGATATTTAACTTGGAGAAATATAGCCATACTTCTCTGCATGTTACTGTTCTCAGTGTTGGTCACTTCCTTCTTGTTTCCCTGATTGTACGTATACTAAGTTGAGTAGAGATGTGACAGTTGGTGGTGTTACAGAGACACAGCTAGTATGTATTTAAGCATCCTGGAAATGGAGTAAATTGAGCAGGAGCGAAAGCTTTGAAGGCAAGGAAAGCTGAGTTCATATTTTGCTTGCTGTGACATACTAGGAAAGTTTTGTTTCTTAACTTTATTTATTTATTTATTTATTTATTTATTTTTGTACCAGGAAGTGAACTCAAGACTTTATGCTTGCCAAGCAGGCATTTCTGTCTCTGAGCTATCTCCCCAGCCTTAGTTTCTTAACTTCTGTGCAACTGAGGCTTTTTAAGTCTAATGTGAAGATAATGATATCCTCCTAGAGTTGTTATAAGAATTAAATGAGATAAAGAACCTAGTAAATTCTCAATAAATGAAAGTCTTTTTAAAACAAAAAAACAAACAAACAAACAAACAAAAAAAACCTAGTTTTTCTTCCTAGATGATTCCGTTTAAGATCTTGGATAAGGATGTTATTGTCTGTGTTTTTATACCTGTAAGCCACGATGGTTTCTTGGTTATTTGATTGCTATAAGACTGACAGCTTTAAAACTGTAGTTATAAATAAGCCATGACTGATGATGTTGATCATGGAGAATAGCACTAATTCTCAGGACTGGGCCGCTGAGATACACCAGAATGACTAGCAGTAGTCACTTACTGAAAGCATGGGATGTGGCAGGTACTTTTGTAGGTTTTTTAAAAATTCTCACAGAAGTATCATTAAGAGTTAAATATTTTAGAGCTGAGGAAAGTAAGACTAAGGAAGATGAATGATTACTAAGCTAAGACCTAAATTCAGGCCTGATCAGTTTCAAGCCGGGTAAATCTTCATTTTAATGATTCTGAGTTGCTGAATCTACCATAAAGTAACAATGCAGCCTGAGTGAGATTTAAAGGAACCAAAAAAGAATTTCCTAGTCCTGGGAAATAAAGGACAACCTCTTTCCTGCAAGGTACAATCCTGTTTCTTTAATATGGAGACTAAGATAAAAATAGAAAAAGATTATATTCTCGAAATTGTTCTTACAAATGTTGTCAACATGCACCAGATAAGCGTGGGCAGGAAGAAAACTGAACCTCAGCATTCATGAAATGTGTTTGCCACCCTGATTGCTTCTATAGGGAGAACTCTGATCATATCACTCCAGGGCTCACAAAAGGAACCTTGCACCACCTTTTACATGCATGTTTTTCTTTTCAGTCTGTATCATTCACCATCGCTAGTTCTAAGCTTAGCTTAACAATTAAAAAAAACTCAAACACATAAAGCCAAAAACATGGTACTCCTTAACCAAGGATGATAAATGCCATGCAATCTAAACACACTGGCACAGAACACAGCCCAGGCCATGCACTAACACACCACCAGGAAATAAGTGAGGAATACACACGTGGACTCATATAAAGAAGCCATCCACGAAGGAGTAGAAAAGTTAGGAATCTGTGGAAGATTAAGAGGCAGACTTGGAACTTTTGGAAGAGCTACATTGGGAAGACTGTTGGCGAAATTCCTGTAAAGAAACAAACAACGTGGGAAGGGACCACCATAAGCAAGAACTACAGATGGCCAGGTGTAAAGACATAAGGTCAGGATTGAGAAGTAGACACTCTGAGCACTAGGTAAGATACCTACTTGACAGGCTGCCATGTCTCTTGCTCAAAACCTCTGTGCACTGACTGGGCGATGGAAGACTCCATGAGATCCACGTAGCGGATAACCAAGGGCACAAAGATCTCTTGCAAGTGTTTGTGAAATTTTCCATTACACAAAAGTGCTGAAATAGCCAAGCAAAAACAGTGTTTGTCAGAGGGAAATCATCAGCCATTGGGAAAATATGGATGAAAAATAAACTTCTGAACCTGACACAGGAGAACTGATAAAACACAGATGATAAAGGATTTTGCTCTCTATATGACCATCACAGAAATTAACCAAAAAACACAATATATGGTTGTCAAAAATATAGACTATACCTCTATAAAAGGTTTCTTATAGGTGGTATGTTTGTCCTAAGAGATGTAACATGTAGGTATATGAACTCTTTCCAACATTCTAGGAAGCTACCATTTTTCCTCAAGTTCTTGGCACTTGAAAATGCAGAAATTGAGGAGAAAGTTAGACTATCTGTGCTAGGCTGTAGATCACAGGAGTGCTAAACCTGTGCAATCCTGAGAGGTAAGCTTAATTGCTACTAAGACCTTATATTTGCTTAATCCACTAGGATAGTAATTCTGGCCTTGGGAATATCTATGTTGATTCATGAGCTTCTTAATTATTTGTGGACATTCTTTTAGGTGACCCAGTTTATACCCCTACATTACTTTTGGTGGTGCTCAGGACTGGATACAGAGCATCTCATATGTGAACATGAAATCTGCCCCTAGCTTCACCCAACCATACCACATATTTTGGTACCAGGAATAGAACTCTGGACCTCATGCTTGTCAGGCATGTGCTGTGTCACTGAGCTATATCCCTGATCCAATACATAGGTCTTTAAAAACAGTGTATCACTTAGATTTTTTTATTCCAGTTTTCTGTTGGTCTTTAATTAGTTGCAGTTTGGAAAATCCCCTTTAAAGCAACCATCTAAGTTTAAGATTTTGTGCTGCTGGAAGAAAACTTTTAGACATGTGCCTACTTCATTCAGGAGATGGAGGTTTTCCACTATACCATCTACTTTCAAAGAATATGGCTCAGAATGTGCCTGAACTGCACCTAATAGATGTTCCACAGGAAAATATGTACACTAATTAATATTCAATTAAGAATTCACGATTTCTTGGTTAACACTGTTACTAAATAGTTCTGAAATGACATATATTAAAACTAATTATGACCTTTTGTAACAACCCCTTAAAATGAAAGTGTTCATTTAAAAAAAATATATTTCATGGTGAGGAAAGGATTTTCTGCAAGACAGTATCTTAGTTACATCTAAATAAAAGAAGAACTTTCTATGAAAGATCTAGAGTGAAGATTTTCCCTTAAGGGAGGCTAGCCCAAACTTCAGAAGGAGAATGGGTTGGTAACTTTTCAGAAAAGTGAGAAAGCCAGAGGAGTGAACAGATATCCTTTCAGGAAGAAGAGTAAGGAAGAGGTAGCAGTCCATGCAAGTGTACAGATCATAAGGCATGGTGAAGGGGACAGGTATTACTGGGTGCAGTGGGACAATTTTTATTATGATGATTATTTTTATTATTATGATTATTTTTATTGTGATGATTATGATGAGAGACATGATAGTCTTTCTGGCTTCTGTGTGGAACAGGTGATCAACAGGATAGCAAAGTTTTTTTTTAAATTTTTATTTTTATTTTTGGCGGGACTGGGGTTAAAACTCAAGACCTTGTACTTGCCAGGCAGGCACTTGTGTCACAGAGCTATCTCCCCAGCCCAGGACAACAAAGTTTAGTGATCAGTTCCTGCAGTACTGATTTAATTTTTCTGTCTCTGATATGGTTTAGTCTTTGTGGTTAAAAAAATCTTTCCTAAGCACCACATGCCGCAGAAGCCCTGCCCCTGGGTGCACTGAGCCAGCCACTGGGACCAGAAGTGGTGGCATGCACCTGTAATTCTAGGCTGAAAACAGGAGTCTGAGCTGCATAGTGAGACCCTGTACCAAATACATTAAGAAAAAAAATATTTTCTGACTCACTTGCAAGCTAACAGCTTTCCCATTAAAGTGGTAATAAACATATGTAATGATAAGTACCTAGCTTAGTAGACTAATATTATCATGATGTTTTCATTATCATATTAAAAGGAGTTTATTTATTCTTGGAGATTTAATCACAGAGGTAGAAGATACTATATAGGTCATGCAATTCAGTTACTGCTACCAAAGGCCACTTAAGTAAGAATGCAATATTTCCCTTCAAATATCTAAGTCATTGTGATTGGTAAATTTAACAATTCACTTAAAAGTGATTTACTGTGTCTTTAAATAAGTCTTCTCCCTCTTCCTCTTCCTCTTCCTCTTCTCCAACATTAGTAGAGCACCAAAGAGTTAGCTGAAATATATTGTGCATTTTCTCATTTATTCATCACAACAAAAGTGTACAAGGAACTACTACTTTAAGAATTTTTTTTATCAACAAGAAAACACAGAGTTCAGCACACTTGTCTAACTCCAGGTAGTCATAGAGCAGTAGAACCAACATTTAATACCAAAGTCCCATTTTAATCTTAGTAGACTGTAATAGCATCTCTTCTCTACTTAGGTTAGTATAAACTACTGGCCGTCCATCTACTCAGCCATCCTCCAAGCTAACATCAGAACATCAATATCTCTATGATATAAGAATGCTGAACTAGCATTTTGAAAAAATAAAAAAAACCTCAGTTGCAATATAAAAATCTTATATTGAAGACTACTACATCTAGTGACTAGAAAAATAAATTGACAATTTGAAAATATTAGATGCAGTCATAATATATCCCTCACTGAAAGATGAAGTCTTACATTGGTCTACAAGACTATAATGCCTACCTAAACCTTCATTTATGTGGTCTATTAAAAATACATTTAAGAACCCCAGACTTTCCATCTTGATAGGAACTATTAACCACTATCATTTTTAATTACACCCAAGGCTGAAACACATTTATATAATAAATTTTCACAATTGAGCAACATACCTTATGAGTTCAAAAGCTACTTTCTTACAGTGAAGTTATACTTAGTTTGTTACAATGAAGGGTTACACTCAGTTGCTAGTAAATTGTACTCAGTGTTGCTATCAAATGTTATAAGGATTCCATAGCAATTTACTCAAATACATTTCTAGAAAACGTGTCTTTGTTCACATCTTTGTTAAGCACTGTCTAGTTTAAAAAACTCAAACTTCTTTTTTTGTATTCTCATCCTCAGAGTAAAAGAGATTTTTCTATTTGATTACTACATAAGAAAAACCTGCAAAACAGTACTTTGTTTATATCTCTTTTTTTTTGTTTGTTTTTTCTTGTAGGAGAAGGGTGTTCCATTGCAGTTAGAGAAGCTGTATTTTGAGAAATCTTTAAAGGACCTTTCCATACATGATTCCAGTCCAAATATTGTAGCACTTGACTTCAGCAAAATAACTCAACATAGCCCAATAGTCTATGATAGTAGTGAGTTATCAGCACAACTGGCAACTGTCCAGAGTTGTTCACTTGAGCCTTTTACAGCTCAGCATATTAATATGGCTTTACTTTTTATACCTTGTGGTTACACTCTTATGCTGGATGGTTAAGACCTATAAAACTAAAAATGTAATTTTTTCTATCTGACAAGGTCAGTCAATTCCCCTTAGTGTTTACCTTGGTACCAAGTACAGCAGCTTATAGAACTTTTGCCAGTGTCAGGTCAGATTATATATATTAGGAGAGATATATGGCTACTTCCTTAGTTCAATGAGAAGGAAAGTTTGTACTAATATTGTTTAGACAAAAGATCATGTACACATTATTTTAACTGTCCTACTAATCTGTTTCAAAACTGTTTCATTGCTATTTTATCTTTATTTCTCATTAAAATGAATAAAAAATTAAAAAAAGAGTATAGGGGCCAGGGAGATAGCTCAGTGGTCTCAATGGTCTAAGTGCCTGCCTGGCAAGCTCAAGGACCTGGGTTGGATTCCCTGAATCACATGCCATGCCTGCCCTGCTCCCTGCTGGCCACCAAAACTGGCAGTGGTAGTGCATACCTGTAATCCCAGTGCCTGGGAGGTTGACACAGAGGGATCACTATGAGACTGAACTGTGTAGTGAGACTCTGTACCAAATCAATCAATCAAACAATCAACCTTTTAAAGATAAAATAAAAATAAAGAAATACTGGAAGGCTGGAATCCCATCCCTCTCACTCCCTACATTCAACTAGTAATCAAGACTTGTGCTATCGTGTGTCCTTTGTACCATGCTGTTACCCTCAGTCTTTTCCCTTCACACTCCTGGTGCTACACTAGCCCAGTCCTTTTATCTCCTTCCTCCACCCACATACCTACTTCCTAACAGGTCTTCACTCTAGTAATTTTCCCTTTGCCAGTCCATATGCTCAAAATCTTTTTAGTACCATTATTATTCACTATATCTACTAAACTTAAATTTAGCAATAGCTACCATTTTAATGCTTATATATACTAATCATTATATTAGGTACTTTAAATATATCATGGTTGCTCACCAACAAAACACACATGGTGGAGACTATTCCCTCCATATTCTCAAAAACTTAAGCAATAGTGCTTGATAAGATATCAAACAAGTAATCACATTTTTAAAGACTGTCATATTTTAGTGAATCCTATGACAATCTTTAGCGGCCTTCAGATGCTACAGAAGTGCTCCAGGATTGGTCTTAAAGTACCTCTCTGGCCCAGGTCCTGTGGGGCTGACTCCCCTATTTACTATGGCACAGTGATTCTCATGATTCATTTTAAATCCTCATTTTTTAAAAAGGCTCCAACCCATTCCATTGCCTTCTTCCTCAAGTCCTGCTTTTTCTTGCTTAGCCCCAGCTCTGTACAGGGTTCGGTATGGGTCTTGTACACACGGTGCCTATACCTACTGACATCTCTGTCCCTGAGGAAGGCATAGGCCTGTCTTCTTGGTATCTAGCCATGCTCTTGTCTCAGAGAAAATGTTTATAAATTTACTGAGTGAATTAATACTGGAATATAGTTAAAAGAACTACCTTATCATTCAGGAAATTGCATTAAATGACAACTGTAGGAGCTAGTGCAGCCTGCACACTGCCTTGCGTTCTATAGATACTGAAGGTAGTAGTCAGTGGTATTGGGCAGTCCTACCACTGATGTACATGGCCAAAGTCTGGGTGCTAAAGAAAGGATGGTTAGTGTACAGATCAGGTTTTGGTTTTTTTTTTTTTCCTTGTACAGGTTATCACTATGCAGCTTGGACTCATAGTGATTCTCCAGTTTTCAGCCTTCCTAGCAGCTGGGATTACAGGCATGTGCCACCACACCTAGACTCTGTCCCTGGTTCAGCACGTCTGAGGGTGGGGCCAGCACAGCATGTGGTACCCGGAATCAAACCCCAGTCCCTGTACTTTCCTAAGCAGGTGCTTAGTCTGCTGAGCTATCTTGCCACCCACTATATATCAGTTTTTCACTGAATGTGGAAAAATAGGATATTTTTCTGATCAGTTATGGTTTTTAAAAACAAAAGATTTTTTCTCCCACAGAATTTGAAGAAAATGAAGATTACCTGTAGTTGCTATAAACCACGACTAATCTTCCATTTTGGCTAAAAGTTTGTTTTTATTTTAGCTGAGAGTTTTTTTGTTTGTTTGTTTTTTAAAGAATGGATGAGCCCATGTTTGAAAGGTTTGGAAATCTGACAGCACTGTTTTTTTAGCAAATGAATGAACAAGAGGAAGCAGAGAGGAAGAGATAGCCAGAGAAAGGTGGGGATGGGGGGAAGAAACGCAGGGAATAGGCATAGAGAGGGGAAAGAGAGATTACATTTGGTATCAAAAAGCAGCGCTGCAGGAGCACAAGCTGCACTACGCTTGCTTATGTAAATGTATGCTCTCTTCCTTAGTTGCCCATATGCCAGTTTGCATCCTACTCTTATCAGACACTGACAAAAGCCTCTCTTAATATGTAGCCTCAGGCATAAGAATGAGTGCTTCCATCTCCTCCATCTGGTTTTGTAAGGATAGGTTATGATACGGGGCTGTCACCTGTCTAAACCGAGCTTTCTCAATAGGCCGCTGTTAACAATTCACTGGAAGAGGCAAGCTCGCAATATGGCCCCAGTCAGGAATGTTGCTGATGCTGGGCTTGAGGTGTGAGAGAAAAAGCACTCACTGTTCTGGAGTCTCAAGAAGTGGTTACACTGTCAGTGGAGGATCAGCACCTCCATTGCTCATCAAAATAACTGTCTCTTCCCACACCCAAATTACGTGTTTGCCAATATCACCTTGTCAGAAAATAACGAAGCATCAATGACATCAATGACACAAAGCATCAATGACACCATCAAGCCCCAACCACATCATTTTTATTCATTCCTCAGCTGAGGAGCATTTGGGTTGTTTTCAAGATCTAGCTATTACAATAAACATGTGTGCACACACATACCTTTGTGCTATGATTTTTTTTTTTTTGGTGCTGGGAGTCAAACTCAGGACCTTGTGTTTGCCAGGCAGGAACTTGTGCCACTGACCTGTATCTCTAACACAGTATGATATTTTAAATCTTTTTGTAAGATAGCTAGAAGAGGAATAATTGGAATAAATAGGACCTCCACTCCTACTTTTTTAAGGAATCTACACACAGATTTCCATAGTAGTTATACCAGTGTACACTCTCACCAACAGTGAAGAAGGGGACCTTGTTCCCCCAAAGCCTCTCCGGCTTTTGTTATTGGTTGATTTTGTGATAATAGCCATTCTTTCTGGAGTGAACTGGAATCTCAGTGTTTTTTAAAATTTGTATCTCTTGAATGATCAATAAAGTTGAACATCTTTTTTCATATATTTATTTACTGTTTGTATTTCTTCCTTTGAGAAATATGTGTTCATCTCAGATGTCATTTCTGGATTGGATCTTTACATTTGGGGAATATGATTTGTTTTTTATATGTTCTTTTTTTTTTTAGTCTATGTTCTTGATAGTAACCCTTTGAGGAACAGCTGACAAGCAGTTTTCTGACATTGTAGGTTGTTTCTTCTCTCTGTTGGTGATTTCTTCTGCTGTGCAAAAGCTTTTTAATAAGCTAAATTGTTGACTGTGACAGTTTCTGTGCAATTGGGGTTTTATTCATAAAGTTTTACCAACACCAGTGTCTTCAAGTTTTGCCTGTTACATCTTCCAGTAGACTTAATGCCATTGTTTTAATATTTAGATAACTGATCCATTTTAATTTAGTTTAGTGCATGGTGAAAAATATGGGTCCGATTTTAGTCTTTGGCATGTGCAAAGCCAGTTTTTCCAGCACCACTTATGAAAGAGGATATTATTCTTCCAGTAATTGTGTTTGGCACCTTTGTCTAAGATAAGGTAGCTAAGTATGTTTGGAGTTGTTTCTACATCTTTTAATCTGTTCCATTGATCTTTAAATATATATATTTAGTACAGGGTGTATAGGGTCTCACCACAGAAATTGGACACCTAGCCATCCTCCTGTTTTCAGCCTCCAAAGCACTGGGATTATGGGTGCCCACCACCACACCCTATCTCAGTATCTTCCTCACTTAAATTCTATTTAGGTATTTTAGAATTAAATGAACAATTCATTCACTAACAATAGCAAATACCAACCACAATAAAATCAACAAACCTCCCCTCAAACAAAAATTATTCAAGGGATATAAACTGTGTCAAACTTGAGTAACATAAACACAATAGATAAAGATATAAAATTAATATACTGTTGTATAAGTTGATACATTTGTGTAATGACTGCATCTATCACAGTAAATATGAGCATTGAGAGAAAAGTCAGGGGGGAATTACAGCCACAAAAGGTAGTACATGAAAGAAAAATGTGCACAAGCCCAATTAGAACATCCACAGATCTAGGAAGAGCATCCAGCCAAGAATCTGTCACATTAAACAGGCACTCAATAAATGTCTGTTCATAGCATAAATGTCAATAAAAATCCATCTTATAAAAGGCAGCCCATTAAGTAGAACAGAAAAGATAGTAGATTTTAATATTTTAAAAAAACTGTTCCTATCCTACCGTGTTTTGAAACTGTCTCATTATTTCTTTATTAACATTAAAAAATAAAAAATTGTTAATATTGTAGCTTATTAATGCTATGTTAAGGCAGCACCTATTTAGACCTATGTTGAAATTTAAAACAGTATTAATAAACTATATAAAAGAATATCCAACTCTCCTTTAACTCCTGGGACACATTAAACACACATAGATTCACATACACAAGTGTGTGCATCAAGAGACAGTGACAAGTGAGAAAGCACAAATATTATATTTTTTTATTTTTTGAGCAACAAATCCCAAAGCAACAAATCCCAACCTTAAAACTATAATAAAAAATTCATCAGTCAGTACATAAAACTAACTTACAACTTGCTTCTATAATACAGCATATTAGTTTGCTGTGCATCCATCTCTTCTACTAGATTTTGTACTTTCCAAGTATGCAGATCATTTCTATTGACTATGCATCTTCATGGTCCCAGGATTTTGAAAATTATAGGCATTTGGCACCTGTTTCATGTGGGGTTAATGCAGTAAGCATCCCTATAAATTCTAGTCAAGTATTAGGGCAAAGATAAGAAATCTCATATGCCAGCAGTACTCACACTGATATTTATGAAGTTATTTAATATTAAGAACAAGGGGCTGGGGAGATAGCTCAGTAGAATAAGTGCTTGCCTGGCAAGTGCAAGGACCAGAGTTCAATCCCCGGTTCAAAAAAAAAAAAAAAAAAAAAAAATATATATATATATATATATATATATATATAAAGAACAAATGGTAGGTGGGTTTTTTGTTTGTTTGTTTGTTTTGCTATTTTTTGCAGAACCAGGGATTGAACTCAGAACCTTGTACTTGCCAGATAGACACTGGTGCCTCTGAGCTATCCCCCTGGGCCCTAAGACCAAATGGGAGGGGGCCAGGGAGATAGCTCAGTAGAATAAGCACTTGCCTGGCAAGCTCAGGGTCCTGAGTTCAATCCCTGTACTGTAAAAAAAAAAAAAAAAAAAAAAAAAAAAAA
>PVJA010002120.1:0-33201 GCA_004027025.1 Myocastor coypus | reverse complement strand
AAACAGCAATTTGTGACTTTCAGATGCACCGTTCTTTTAGGCACTTGAGGCAAATAACACTCAGGTGTCTGCCTTCCATATTTCAAAGCTTGAAGATTAACCTAATATAGAATACAGTGACCTAACGATTCTTCATTTGAAATAAATCTGAAAAATAATCTCTGGTACAGCCTAAGTGTGAGAATAACCCAGCGGGATTTCCACCTCTTCATTTCTTAATGAGTTTTTTGATAATGAGAGGCGACTTTGCCAGTCACTCTGGGCTCTATTATGGCTAATTTGACTCCACTTCACTCTCCTTGTTAATTATTAACACTAGCCTTTTTATCCTCACGAGACCACATTCCAATTTTTCCTTTTTTTTATTTTTATGAGCCCATCTTTATGAAGGTGAAAATCCTGGAGAACGGGTTTTTCACTTAGTGCAGGGCCTGAAAATTTATTATTCGTTGAGTCAGAGACGCTGTGACATTGATTACATAAGCGCGGGTGTTCTTCGGGATGGCTTTAATGTGCTAGCAATGTGAAAAGGCTGTTAATTAAAGAAGAAACACCGTGGTATTTTTCACCTGGGAATCAGTTCCCAATAGAATGGTCATTTGCCACTTGCTAGCATATCCACAGATGAAAAGTGACTGGCTTCAAGGGTTTGCCTTTCAGCTGTGCTGAAAGGAACGATTTGTGCCATTTGCAGATGGCTTTCAATTGTCAGAAGCGGTCACTTGCATATCTATTCTCCATGGGACAATTGTGGAAAATAGCATGCTGGGCTATAGTTTATTTGCCCTAGCTTCATAGTTATTTGATATCGTTTAACTATCATGTTAATTGCTTCATTATGAAAATATTTATTTCCCTCATTTCCACAACATCTCTTTCAAAACTATTTCCTTAGATACCAGGTAAACTGACTTGCCAAGTTAGTGCTCTCATCTGGTGGCAATGGTTGGGGTAGATGGAGGGAGGGCAAATGGCAAACAGGCACTCTCTTCTGGCCAGAAATGAGGGAGCCAGAGCCTGTTTGCATCATAAATCTTGCTCTGGGAATCAGTGCTGGAGGCTGTGAGGGAAGGGAGAGTGGCTTACAGCAGCTGGAAGTGTGGTACAGCTGGTCTTCCCTGGAGGAAAATGTACTGCATCCCAAGGGTTCTTAGAGCTATGACTTACCCTGATTTCCTGTAGCTAGGAGGTAAAACATGCACCTCAGACACGATGTGGTTTATTCCTCTTCAAAACAGAGACCAAATAGAGTTAAGTCCATTTCCCTGCTAATTAGTTTAGCTCCTGGAAATCTTGTCACAGACATTGTGTTGCATAGGAGCTAAAACAATGCACACCTATATCTGATCCTGTCCTTATCCTCTATCCAGTTCTCTTTCTCTTCCCTGACCATAATATAATGTTCTATGCTTTTTGAGCTCACAATGAAAAGTCTAAAAAATCTCTAATCTCTTTTAAAAACATTATTTAAAAAATATTCCCAACCCCTCATTTGTCACTGTGGAATGAAACTAAGCCAAATGTCAAATGATCAAGCTGTAGGCTCCCCCTGGCCCAGGGTCCAGTTGGCAAGCCTCTGCCCAGCCTCTGCCCTTTATGGATTTCTTTTTCTGAAGAGGAAAATGAAGAAGCTTATTTAAGATTTCTCCTACATGCTAGAAGACAGACACTCATTTCAAAACATCAAAACATAAAGATTTTAATAAGAAAAGATGGGAAACAACTTATAGGAATACCTTAGAAATTCATGCAAAAGACCCCTCTGCTATAAGCTTCTCAAGCTACAGATAATGTAGGAATTCTAAGTAGAATTTCCATTTGTTTGAGGGGTCTCAGCAATTTTAAATTTTAGAAGGCAAAGTGAGACTACTCTTAACTTAGTAAGTAGTAATTTTGGTATTGTTATTTCTTAGTAATAAATTACAAAAATTTAAACCCTATACATAATTATTATATATTGTAAAATACACACATAGATAAACAAAGAACTATGTCTTTACACATAAGTCGTATTATTGAGCAGATTATTTCTATTCCCAAGACTGACCACTCAGAGTTCTCTGTTCCTAGTAGTCTGAGCTATTAGAAGCTATAATTAATTGGGATTTGCTTTATAACTCGAATTGGGTCAATATGTAAGTTATAGTGCCAACATAATTTTTACAACATAACATATAGTGCCAAACAGAGTTATAGTCTCTTTTTTTTTTTTTCCAAAGTGGTCTACAGTGATATATGGGTAGCATTGTATTATGGATTTCTAAAAGGATAATTTGGGGGCAGCTTGCGCAGATATTTGTTTCAAATGGAACCAAATTCACTAATTATCTATATGAGTAATAGATGTAATGGGACAGACATAACTATTAGTGATATTATTATCATCAATAATGACAGCTAGAGCTGGGCATGGTGGCACACGCCTGTAATCCCAGCACTTGGGAGGCTGAGGCAGGAGGATCGGTGTGAGTTCGAGACCAGCCTGGGCTACAAAAGTGAGCTCAAGGCCAGCCTGAACTGCACAGTGAGACCCTGTCTCAAAAAGACAAAAAAAAAAAAAAAAAGAATGACAGCTAGAGAAACTATGTTTTACCAAGCACTGAGCTATTAATGTGGCTCTTAGTCTGGCTTTAGGAAGAACTTGTGCGTGGGTGGCAAAAGTTCTTGCTTTCCATTTCAATTCCCCAGGTCACATCCGCTCCCAGTACTGAAAAGAAATTATGGCACAGGGAAACTTTTCTATTTACCTCGCTACATAAAACAGCTGTTTTTCTCAGAAATAATTGATGTTTTCTAACATTTGTTAATCACTGCAAAATCAAAGTTATGATCTATACATAAATGACCATGCTCAGAAGAGGACAGTAGAAAATGCTTCTGTAGGCTGAATAAGTATTGTACAACAGGGAGCATAAAACGACACATATTTAATAGTGCTTGATGTTACAGACATGAGATAAAACAGAAGAATATGAAACTATTGTGAGTTAAACACTTTCAAATCTGGCTGAAAATTAAAACTTTGTCATTCTCATCTTGATAAGAATGTAGGAACTCAAGAGTAAATATAAAAAGATATTAACACATGTGAGTTGTAGTAGATTTCTCAAAATTTGTAAGAAATCTACCAAATGCTTTTTTCTTATAAAAAATTAAGTATTCTGAATAAATTAAGTGATTTATCATCTTACTAACTACTTGACTGTGAACATTACTGCATAAATTTTAAAATAAACTCCAATGTAAATCTAAACAAACATTCAAATAAAGAAAGAAAGCAGTGTTAGAAAAACCTTCCGTTTCTTCATCCTTATTTAGGAAATGAGTGCATGCATCAAGTTTTGGCAGGCTTACTGTCACATATGCCTAAGATAATATTAACCTGTGGTGAGTTAGCAGAGCATGAATGATAACAGGAGACTAAGAAATACAGAGGGTCAGGCAGTCTGCTAGCTGGCAGGTGGGAGCCAAACTGGGCCATCAAAGCTGGTGAAGGCTATTCAGAACGAATACTCCTCATATGGACAATTAAGCTCTGTGCTAAAGCACTGTGGCTGACACTGAAGTAGAAGCCATCAGTTCTGTGACTTTATAATAGCACATTTTAGGAACATAATGAAACTGAATAGAAGAAAATGTAGGATGACTAAAGAAATCAAGAAGAGTTTTAGACTGAAAACTGATAATATCTATAAGTTTAGGTAGCATCCATTACTATTTTAGTCAACCATAACTACCTAATCACCAGTGATGCTGTTGGTGCTATTATTATCTTTCTTTTACAGTACAGAGCATAAAGCTTAGAGGTTAAACTACTGCCATAAATTAAGTAGTAAGTGGCAGAGAAATGTGAACCTGTCACCAAAGCTAACACCAATGATTTCCATAACATGATATCTCTTCCTAGGACAGAGGTTCTCAATCTGCTAACGTTCTAAATTTGAGATAGTCACAAAAATTACCCTGTTACACAAAATTTCTTCTCTATCTCCACTTTTCCTTAATGCCAGCAAGGTTTAGCAGAAACTCAAAGAAATGAACAATCAAAGAAAGATAAGAAACATGAGACTATGGCAATGAGCAAAGTCAACACAATTATATTTTTTTAAAGGAAAGACAACTGTAAAAATCATAGATTTAATTTTAAAAGTAGAATATTTTACTAATGGCCTCTTAGGAAGACAGTAACAAAAAGATATGGACTTTCAACATACAGAAAGCTCTAAGTGTATCCACAGAGTGATCCTTGGGCAGTGAGAGCAGCCTCAAGCTGCAGGAACATAGGGGCAGAAGACTGGACCTGCTCAGAGAGTCTGGGAGATCATGGTTACTAGGTGAGCACTGTGTTCTATTCAGCACCCACCAGGGTACTGAGAAATGCAGCAAGGTCTGCTCAGGCGCGTGATATAAATGGTAATGGAGAAAGACTTAAATGACCTGCGAATAATGCATCAGAGAAGAAAATTCAGACAGAAGGTGACTATCTCACTAAGGAAAACAAGTTAGAATGGAAGTAAGCGGGGGGGGGGGGTATTGAACTTGGTCTATGATGCACTGGCTGCTGGACCATCTACCAGAGCACCTATAAAAGTTACTGTGCATTGGGGAAAATGTCTCCACAGACGACCTTACATTCTTTTGAAATTCTTCATACAGAATGGGCAAGACTTGCCACTTAGCCACAAAACATCACCATAGGCAGAGAGAATTCCACTTGTAGGCCAAGAGTATCACCACGATACATGTTAGTAGAAGCCTTCACACAGAATGTTTTCCAGAATGACAGATTTCCGAGGTCTCTGAGATGCAGGTAGTATTTCAGCATACTTAAACACCTCAGAAGTGCTGACCTGCACACACTTTTTGATTTACATGATGAGTATGAAGGGTGCCTCTGTACGGGTCTTCAGTGGAGGCTAAAGGCTAGAGCATGAGGAATCTCAGCACTTATGGAAGTAGTGTGGAGGAGGGTCACTGGTCTCCCCCAGACCTTAGCTTGGGACAGGCACACAGGCTAAGAAAACATTCATACTACCCTTCTTGGGGCAGCACTAACATTCTGCAAACACCCATGGTACTCTCCATTTACATAGGAAAGAAAATGCAAGTGCTCACAGTCATTTCTCAGGAAATTATTAAGCAGCTGGAAAAGAGGGAAACTATCCCAGGAGTCTTGTGGTTGAGCCTCCAGTGCAGTATCCATATCTACTGTGAATAAAGCCCAAAACTTCTCTGCATGCTCAGCCAATAAATCAGGCCACCAGGCAAATGCCTATAAAAGCATAAAGAAAGCAAAAACAGATTGTTTGTTAGACATATACATGGATAGATTTAACTTTAACAGGTTTAATTTTCTGTGACAAGAAAATTATAGAATGTACATGTTTTAGTAATTTGGTATATATAAATTTTGGCATAAAATATAAAATCTACCTAGAAATAAAATATACAAAGTCATATGTTGTTCTGTAAAGATTAATGCTTAATTTACAACATTTGGGAGGTTTTCTTTGAGGGGAGTACGAGAAATTTCCCATTTCCTAGAACTTCCCAGGGCCCGGTGGGATGGCTCAGTGGTCTAAAGTGCCTGCTTGGGAAAGCTTGGGTGGCTTCAGGGACCGCGGTTCGATCCCTGGCACCACATGCTGCGCCAGCCCTGCCCTTGGGGCAGGCTGAGCCAGCCATAAAAATGGGTGAATAAACAAATAAAGGTTCTGAAACAAGAAAAAAAAAAAAAAAAAAAAAAAAAAAAAAAAAAAAGGTTAAAAAAAAAAAAAAAAAAAAAAAAAAAAAAAAAAGAACTTCCCATTTTCTAGGCACATGCTATACCATAGAGCTATATTCCCAGTCTCCATTTGGGAGCTTTATAATAATAAAAAAGAAAAAGAAAATTCTTATATATCATAATTTAAATATCACTCCTTGATTGTGTTGGCATTTTTCAATATTTTTCATATGAAGAGAAACATTACCCTATTTGACACTATAATTTGCAATAATTTCCTTCAATTTTACTTTTTTTATATATTTAGTACAGGGTCTACAGGATCTCATTATACAGAATTGGACTTGCAGTGATCCTTCCTGTTTTCAGCCTCCCAAGCACTAGGATTAGAGGTACCACTATGCCCAGTCTTAATCCCTGTCTCAGTGTGCCCCAGGGGTGGGGCAGGCACAGCATGCTGAGGATCCAGCACCTGGCCCCTGAGTCTGCCTAAGCAGGTGCCTTAGTCTGCTGAGGTATCTGAATGGCCCTTCCTTTGACTTTACTTTTAATGACAGTGTAGTATTTTTTGTTTTCTTTTTTTGAGACAGGGTCTTGCTGTGCAGTTCAGGCTGGCCTTGAGCTCATTTTTGTAGCCCAGGCTGATCTTGAACTCGCATCAATCCTCCTGCCTCAGCTTCCCAAGTGCTGAGATTACAGGCATGTGCCACTACGCCCGGCGACAGTGTAGTATTTTACATTAAGGATGTGCTGTTATTTAACTATTTCCCTAGCTAAATAGTTATTTCCAACTTCCAGTAACAGTGTGATAAATATTTTTATATAAAAATCCTTTGAATATAATACTGACCATTTCCTTAGGAAAAACTAGTAATTACTGGATCCAAAGGTATTTTAAGAGTCTTTATACACTGCAATTTCCTCTCTTGAAAGAGTTTGCTCCTGCCCATTGTATATACAGCAATGGAACATAATATAAATTATTTCATATAAATTATTTCAAAACACAAATAGGATTACATTAATATCTATTTTGCATTCTTTTTTAAGCATCTTCATTTACAGGAAAATTTGAAACCTTTAAGAATACATAAAGCTTGCTATGGGTTTGAAACACTACTTAATAAAGAGGATTCCCTGGCCTTTGAATACAAATTAGATACTTCTTGATATACATCCATTACTTTTGGTTCACAGAATCTAGCACTGATTACCAGATTCCACACATGACTTTGCATGTCTGACTCTAAAATTTGACTATGAACACTCTCAGGGCCATTTCTGCATTTCCTAGTCATCAGTTTCCACTCTTAGAGGCACTCCATTATGCCTGTTAGCTAAGACATGCAACCACTTTAAAAATGGCTCTGCTGTTTGTTAGGAGAGCAATGCTTATGTTTTTAAGACAGTTCTTGAAAACAATGGGGATTTCTTTTGTCTTAGTTTTGCTTTACTTTGCATCTCTCTAATTATAAATTAAATTAAACAAATCTTTACACAGGTAAAGATCATTTTGCCTTTTTTATTTTTAGTGTATGTTTGTTATCCTTTCTACTGGCACTGATACTTGTATGTAGCACATGGTGATCATTTTTCATTCTTTACCTTTACTCTTCTCTGCCCCTCCCTGATTATCATCCCTATCCTTACAAGTCTTTATTTGCTAGAATGTCTTCTTTATTTTACTCTTATTTACTTATGAGTTAGGTTTCTCATATAAGCAAGATCATGTGATGTCTAATCTTCAGTGTTTTTTTTTTTTTTTCTCTTAACAATATGGTCTTGAGGTCCATTCAGTTTTCTAAAGATCACATTATTTTATTCTTTACAGTGAGGTATTATTCTCTTGTATACATGCACCATTTTTTGCCCACTTTTTCTTTCAATGGGTATCTAAGGTGTTTCCAGACCTTATCTATTATAAATTATGGTGTTACACATATGAATATGCACATATCACTATAGTACAGTATCTTTAACTCTTTTGCAAATGTACCCAGGAGAGGCATAGCTGAGATGAGTGGAATTTTTATTTTTACCTTTTTTTGTGGAATCTCCATATTGCTTTACCAGATGGTTGGTTGTACCTGTTTACATACTTACTAATAATGTAAGAGGGATTAAAGGGCCAATTTTTACACCATTTTTAGTGAACTCTCTTACAAGTCTATGTGTTACAAGTCTTAACTCTTAACAAAATAACTATAAAAATACAGACTTTGGGCTACAGATACCTTCATTACTCTCTCAGTTAAAATTATTCCTTAAACAAGATTAAAACAGCAAAGCTATAAATTAGTCCACTTCTCTTTTCAAGTTTTATTTAATTTATTCAATTATAAATTAGATCATAACTGAAACAGATAAGATACAACCCAAAAAGCCAATTTTAAAATATTTACATTATTCTATCTATCTATCTATCTATCTATCCATCATCATCATCATCATTATATATACATACAGTGGATATGGCCTTAATAGGTAGTATAATAAAATGATAATATAAAACTACCACATAACTAATTAACAGTTGATCAATAAAAGAAAAAGTAGATCTAAGAAGCCAGGTATGTTGGCACATGCCCATGATTTCAGCAACTTGGGAAACTGAGGCAGGAAAACCAAAAGTTTGAGATGAGTCTGAGCAATGTAGAGACCTGGCAAGAGCCTGTTTCAAAGGGAGTAAGAATTGAGGATGTAGATCAGTGCAAAAGCCCGGCTGCAATCTCCCCCTGGGGGTGGGCAGCAAGACTGAAGAAGAAAGGAAGTGCATTATAAATAAACAGTAGATGAGAGTTGGGAACATTTTAACATCTGGCTCAGTGTTGTGATAAATGTGTGGATCTGAAACTTATTGGGAGCACTATGTTCTATATAAATGGAGCATGCTTTTTTTTTTTTTTTTTTTTTTTTACAAATATTATCTTTGATTTTGTTGGTTAAATAACTATTAGAGTAGACACATGACGAACAGGCTAGCAATAAAAACTGGGATGGATGCACAGTTCCCTGCACACGCTGTCCATGCCATTAGAGCTGCAGTGGTGGCCAGCACAGCAGAAGCCAAGGACAGTGGCACAGAGGCCCTGCTCAGGAAGCAGCACTGATGCTCTCCTCGGCAGCATACCCTAGAAGGCAGCACTACCGAGAGACATTTTCAAAATCTCACTTCCAGTTCACAGCCAATACCTTTGCAGAAGGTTAAAATTAAGAAAATAATCGTCATGTTAGGTCATGATAGTTTACGGGTTTTTGAGAATATTTCCCAAAGCTTGCTTTAAGTTTAACTTGGAAGACAGAGTCAGCATGGGAATGAAATAGAATGGAATATAACTTTAAACACAGCTTTGAGATTTGGCCACCGACTAGGTGATCTCAACATATTTTTCACAACTACGTATTTGTGCCACCAATTGTGTTGATGCTGTGCCTGGTGCCATTTCTCATGAACCTAAACTGTTGGTGTGAAAAGTGCCTGCTATTCTGACCATGACTGGAGAAACTCTTAAGTAACCATTGTTTTAAAAATTCAACAGTTGCTTTTACTGTGAGGGCGCAAAATCATTTCTGCCACCTGTCCCTTCCTCTTTGTTACTATTCCACTGGTAGCAGCTGCTGCTCCCCAGGTGGGCAAAAAGAAGAGGAGCTACAGAGCTTCCTCCCTGGGGTACCACATCATGGGAGGTGCTGGACGTTCCACAGTGTCACAGGCTGAGCCAGGCAGGAGAAAATTCTCCTCAGAAATGCATCTGCCTGCAGGTGTCAATCAAAAGTCATGATGATCTGGGTCCCAGCTAGCTTGGCTTTAGTGCTAAATGACTAGTGTAAAGAGATGGCAGAGGCAGAAGGCAATGTTTAATTTGCTTAAGAGAGAAATAAAAAGAGATAATGGGCTGATCATACTTTAAAGGTTTGCTCTCTTTACCAAATAGAGCAAGTCAGAATAAACTCAGAAAATGGATGCAAAGCAGTTTTTGAATTTAGTGGTGGGACTTGAGTAACCAGAAGGACATCATTTCTCTGTGTGGATTTCCATTCCTTCATCTGCGAGTTGACAATAGCAATTATTTGCCCATGTGAAAAATCAAGTCAATATGAAGTCTTATTGCTATAAAGTATGAATATGGTTATTGATTACAAAAAGGTGTTAAAATTCATACATAGGTATTATAACATTAGCTTGTGTGTTTAAAAACAATGTCCACACCAGTGTGATGGCTGGCACATGCCCCCAATCATGACACTCTGATAGGCATGGGCAGGAATATCAAATCAAATTTCATCCTATGTTGGGAAACTTAGAACTTGTCTTAAAAAAAAAAAAGGAGGGCATGTGGCTCAGTGTGAAGACTCTGGGTCCCTAGAAATGTCATCAACAACTCACTAAGCAATCCTTTCAGGTAGATGGTATCATTGTTCCATCATCCATCCATCCACTATCCATCCATCTCCATCTATCCATGCATCTACCCATCCATCTCCATCCACCCATCCATCTCCATCCATCCATCCATCCATCCATCCATCCATCACCATCCATTCATCTCCATCCATCCATCCACCCACCCACCCATCTCCATTCATCCATCCATCCAACCATCCATCCATCCATTCATTCATCTATCCATCCGTGAGCTATGCTGTGCAGATCAAAAAGCTGTTAATGTACTTTGGTGTTTTGATTGCCAGAAACAGCTACTATGGTCTGATTTTCAAAGTATTTTCTAATTTCTGATGTCCAAGGCATTTGATTATTTTTAATCCTGAAAATATAATAAAATTTATAATTTACAACAAAAAAGGAGGGTAGCTGCACAAGAGATCAAAAGCACTGAGCCTTTGGGGTGTATTTCCTCTGCTCTTTTCCTTCCCTGATAATGTCAACCTGTGATCCTGCATTTCATAGATAATCATAATGCTCTGATGATAATTCAGTGCCTGGTGTCCCCTGCCCTTGCCACTTTATGTGAATTCACACAGCTTAGAGTATGTGGGAAAGCCTATTGTAAGAATATTTAAGCCTTTTGAAGAGGCCTGTAGAATAGACTACTGGCCCACTAAAATATTCAGAGTTATACTTATCACTGGACATGCAATTTTTATGATTTTTCTGATTCACAATTTTAATTATTTCCCTGAATATCAGGCTCACACATAAATAATAAAGTAACCAAAATATGTGATGAACTGAAAATGCTTCATGTCAGTATAAAGTGTTATTCTTATTTTTAGATACATAAAAATTGAATATCTAGCAATAACTTCTCTCTTTTCCCTGCTTCCTCCCACTGCCTCTCTGCCTTCCTCACTCTCCCTTTTTACTGGAGAATGCACCAATGGGCCAGGCTCTATCTTAGGACACCATTTTTTTTTCTTTTGAGATGGACTATTGCTAAATTGTTTAGGCTGCTCTTGAGCTTGTTATGGTCCTGCCTCAGCCTTCTAAGTAGCTATGATTGCAGATGTGTGCCGCTACTTTTGATCCTAGGAATACATTTAACCTAAGCACTTAAAAAATTTCTTCAATTAAAAACTAAAACACTGGTAACAGAAGTTGCCAAGAATATAAAATCCATGTGTATGGAAAGCCTCAACATTGTTACAATGCCCATCTATAAAATTAATACAATGTTACCAAAGTAACAATGACTTTCATCACAGAATTAAAAAAAAATACCAAATTCATATGGCACCACAAAAAAATCCCCAAATAACTAAAGCACTTATAAGCTAAAGAACATAGCAGAAGCTTTTACACTACTTGACTTTAAAATATACTATCAAGCTATAGAAATTTAAAAAGTGTGGAATTGGAATTAAAAAAGGAATAGATAAATGCAACAGAGAAGAGTGCCTAGAAATAACTCAAGCTTCTACAATCAACTGATCTTTGACAAAAGTGGCAAGAATACATACTGAAGAAAGGGCAATATTTTTTGAGAAATGTTGCTAGGACAGTGTATATTCACATTTAGAAAAATGAAACCACGCTCCTTTCTCTCATCAGTTGCAAAACCCAACCTGAAATGGATTAAAGGAATAAATGTTAAGATCTAACAATATGACAGTACTAGAAAAAAATTAGGGAAACTGCATGGGAATGAGCAGGGGTTGAGTTTGGTCAAAACCACTCACAAATGGGATTACATTAAGCTAAAAAGCTTCTACATAGAAAAAACGATAAGTGACTTGATGTAGAGGGAGTGCGCAAAATGGGAAGGAAATGTTTGCAAAACTACACACCAAGCAAGGGGTTGATATCCAGAATACAGAAAGTATCCACTTAGTAATGAAAAAAACAATCGAATTATAAAATGAAAAACAGACCTAAATAGACCTTTCTCAAAGGAAAGCATGAGCAGAGCATGTGAACAGATGTGCAGCAGCATTAATAGTGAGGGAGACACGAATCCAAACCAGACTGGGCTATCATTTCACTCCAGTTAGCACAGCCATTATCAAAACCACACATGATAACTCGCTGGTGAGGACGCAGAGAAACTCTGCCCCCTGTGGATGATGACGTACATCTGTATGGCCATTAGAGAAAATTGTGTGAAAGTTCAACAAAATGCTATGAATAGAACAGTAGTCTATGTGATCTGGTGGTCCCACTTCTAGGCAGACATCCAAAGAAAAGAAAATCAGTAGGTACAAAGGATATGTGCCCTTGCATGTCTATTGCAGTACTATTTAGAACAGCCTAGAAATGGAAACAGCCAAGGGCTCATGAACTGATTAATAAAGACAGTGCATATGCATAACATATTAATCAGCTATAAAAATGCATGAAATCCTACTGTTTGGTAAAAGGTGGAAGATTTATATGCTCTGAAGAGAAACCAGAATACAATCCCATCATTTGGGACAATATACATACAACTGTTATGCTAAATAAAATTCCAACCAGGCTACGTAAACAGGAAAATAGCAATGGTGTATTTAAAAAATGTTGGGAGTCTAACCTGAGTTTTCATCTAGTCACAAACCAGCTGGGCACCTTGGGACAAGTTGCTCAACCTTTCTGGAACTTTCTTATGAGAAAAATGTAGTGTGAAGGGAGCGTGCTGGAAAAACCAAAAGTCTTCCCAGGAGGCACTAGAACTTCCTGGCTCTGTTAAATTGAGTGGTTTTAGTTCTCAGATCAGTTTGCCTGAAATGTATGGTCAGACGCATTAGTCACTCAAGTGTCAAGACAGCCTTAAAGACATTCTGGATAGGAGTTTAAGTCATCTGAGTAGAAAACAGAATTCTAAAGAAAAGTCTTTGGGGAGACTTTTGAGGAGGTTGAGAAGCCTTTTGAGAGAAGAGAAGACAGCCTAGTAAGTAGTTACTGTGAAGAACACGAGATCTGCTTAACTGAAAATTGTTGAAGCATGGAAACAATCTCTTAGCCCTGTAAAGTAAACCACTGCTGTGGTGGGGAGTAGAATGAAAAGAAAGGAGCTGACACACAAGCTACTTGAAGGTCTCTGAGACAGACAAGCTAACCACCCCCAGGGAGCTGAGCTAGGTGCTCTTTCATAGAATCACAAAACTCTTTCTTGAACATCCAGCAAAATAGCAAAATAGATTTCTGTGTACAGTGCAGTCTACCAGTGCACTCTGGAGTGGGCTTCGGAGTCAGACCAACTTACTTTCCAGAACTGCTCAGAGAAGAAGTTAGACCTGATTTAAAGAGGAAAAGACAAAACTAATGAAAGAAAAAGTATCAAAGCTCTTTGTTTGATTTAGATAGTTGGCAGTTATAAAGTATACAGTTTTCAGAAAGAGACATTCACAAATACAGTACAACAAAGATTAGCCCATCCAAAGAAAACCAGTCTATCATTCATGAAATGAATCAAGTTGGCTTTAGAATTACTATAATTTGAGTGGGTTGTCTCTTAAATTCACATAAAGAATTATCTCATACTAGGAAAATATTGGAAACAATTTTACTCACCTCTCTTCCCTGAGGATTTCCAAGAATTTGGAAGCAATGTGGAATAGAAAAATGCCATAGTGTTACAAAGCATTTTAAAAAGAAGTCATCATAATAGTTTTACATTTAGCACACAGAAGAATATTTATGTGTTAGGACTATTTCAATAAAGTTAATTATATTTTTGTGGATTCTAAAACAAATAATATTCGCATTTTAACTGCACTGACACATTATACTTTAGCAATCATTTTTATGATTGCATGGAGTATATTAAGTAATGTTTAATTTTTAATGTCTTTAAAAGGGAAACATTAGCTATACCTGCTTAGCTAAAATGTATGCCACAATTGGATAATAAACCATTTTGTTGATTTAGGAAGGCTCATTACTCTTAGGATCATGGCTTTAACAAAAGACAAAGACTTTTTTTTTTTGACAAAGACATTTATATGTATATTTTATCATGTAATAATTTTCATTGTAACATAGCAGTGGTACCAGCCTGGAGAAGATCCTCTTGGGAATTCACTTCAAATTATTGAAGCAGCTGTTTCTTCACTTTAAAATAAAATATCCATAACAAGTTCACACATGACAGATGCAAGCTAAAAACTGGATTCCACAGTGTGAGCTAAAAGCAGATGTTTTGAGTGATCATATTTATAACCAGAGACAATAGTTACCTGTAGAAAGATTTCATGAGTACTCCTTTCCAAGAATTTGGTTGAAATATAGTTCCTGCAGTTCTAAATGCATGTGTATCTGGCCTTTTTTTTTGTGGATTTTATGCATACCCTCAAGCATACAGGCCTTCTCAGGGCACTGAAGTTTGCTGCATTTCTGTAATTCCACACATTTTCCCTACCCAATTCAAAGTGGGGAAGCATTTTGTTTTTATAAATAAACTTGTAAGTATGAGAAGAAATGAAAATTTTAAATTTTAGAATAAATGATTTGCCTGGTGAGAAAATACTGCATGTGGTGTGTGTGTGTGGGGTGGCAGTGGGGGAGGGGAGGCACAAAAGGAAAAATTATCCTGAATCTGTGGGAAGTGTGTAAGTAAAAATTTCTAAGTGATAAGCAATGCCAGCTTAGTGAAAATTTAATTTGATGGTATGAGGATGGAGTCATTATATATATATGTATATGTATATATATATATATATATATATATATATACATATATATATATATATATAATGTTTTATTTTATCTTGAAGCTTATTAAAAATTTTCTATTTTAGTGTTAACTTATATTTCTAAACCTACAGGAATCACAGTGCAGGAGTGCAAGTGAGCAATCTGGAATCACAAAATAAGCCTGTGTTCTAGCTTTGCTTTGTATTTGTGTGAATTATGGAGTTAATCCCATAATTTCTCCCATGGCATGATTCTTATCAGACATGTATTTAATGCACTTGTAATAACATGCTTTGTAATCTATAGAGTACATTCCCAGGAAATCTACATATAGCTTCAGCATTCTACATGTGAACAGCAAGATGTTTATTAAGCTTTTGCTCAGGTTACTTTTTTAATCTTGCTTCCACTATGAAAGAGCTTAAGGAGAGCTTTATGCCATTGTTAGAACAAGTGATCACCTCTGCGTGATGCTCCTCATTCTGCTGTAAGACTTCTATGCAGAGCTCTGCTAGATGAAGAACCTCTTCCAGTTTCCTGGCAGGAGTTGCCAGGTTCATGGTCTCTATAGTTAAAAAAAAAATCATAGTGTTACCTTGAAAATACAAAGCCAAACATATTCTAAGACACAATAATAATGCCAGGGTATTGAAACAGAATGATAAAGCATACTTTTGAGAATAAGGGATGCAAAACCCCACAATTGAATATATTCTTTGTTAAAAACCCAGCTCACCAGATTGCAGAAAATATTTCACCCACAAAGCAACTACAGGGATCTGCAAGTGCTTTGCCATTTAGTACATAAGAACTAACAGGTGCAATAGCACATAGATGCTCAACTTCTGCAGCAAACAAGTTACATTTCTCCTCAAGGTCAAACACACAAAGAAAGCAGCTACCACAGTCTTTTCCATCTCTCTGTATTGTATTATCAATACAATACCATTCTTACCAAATGAGTCACTCCCAGCATTAGCAAAAGCCAGGCTTTTTTTTTGTTGCTATTTGAATTCCCAGCTTGAACATCTATAGTTCATGTTGATCTTAAATTCAAGAAGTACAAAGTCACCTAAAACAACTCTGACAGCCTGCAATTAACTGATTTCCTTCTCTGCTTCTCTGCCACTATTGCTTCCCACCCTGCTACTGTTAGGGGAGGTGGAGGGGAACAGCAGAAGCATTCTTTGAAGCTGAAGGTTCTTTTAGAATTAAGCTAAATTGGTGTAAAAAGGACAGGCTATAATAAGATTAGGTACAGCACCTCAACAAGAAGTTAGATTAGCTTTGTATAATGAAATCATTTTCAGACTGAATATGAACACAGTTTTCATTTAGAATTTTAAAGCAAACCTTTCCTTTCGTTTATCTTATGTTGCTTTAACAAAACACCTAACAAAAGATACTTTATAGAATAAAACTTTATTTGGCTCACAGTTTTGGAGGCTGAAATCCTACAGTTGGGGAGCTCCATCTTTTTGGCATCTGGGCATCCTCCCCATATATCACAACATGGTGGAAAGCAGGCAGGCAAACAACCAAATGAGTGGGGGACCACGTGCATAGGATTGCTCTGTTTTGGATCAACTCCTCCTTTAGAGGACTAACTCCAGGAAGGAGGTCTGGCAGCTCAGCATGAATCCAGCATGAGGGCAGAGCTGCTACTCTCCCATCACCTTTCCCCAAGCCTCCAGTTTGAAAGATTCCACTACCTCTAGGCCAACACTGTTAAAACCAAGATTCTGGCAAGTGAACCCCTGGGAAACACACTGAAATGATACTGAAACCAAAACTTAGCAACTCTATGTTAGATTCCTGGACTCTATTTTGTTAAGGAAGTTGTAGGCAATTTTTTCTGTAACATTTCCATTCCCTCAACTTCTCCCTAAAACCTTGATCTTAAATTTGGAAGATTCTTCGCTTTGTCTCAACTTATTTTCAAAGTTTGTACAGTGATCCAGCAAAATACTTCTTATATCAATGCTGATTCATTAAAATTGTTTTACAGCTCACTGTAGATCAGAGTGTGCAGCACGTGGGGTTCACATCCCTGGATCACCATGCCAACTAGACTCCTCAGTAACACAGAGGGACATCACCTATCTATGACAGAGGCTAAAGAGTACTATGATCTTTTAGGCATCATCTGGTCTAATGTCACAGTCAAGTTTTCTTGCAATGCTCTCATCTGGTGCAAGTAGGAGGAAGTATGAAAGAATCTGAAGTAACCAAGGCTTAGGCTTTCTAAGGCCGTCAGGAGACTGCAGAGCACTGCACTCAGACTGCTAAAGAACATTCTATGAGATTTAGACAAACAATAAGCACACTCATGAACTTCCTTCTTTGAGAGCACTCTAAAATGCAGAAGATGACATTTGCATTTTAGGATTTCCACCCATATGAAAATCCTCTGTGAGACACTGCACTCTGGCTTCCTAACAGTACACTATGCAGGGCCCATCTCATTGTACTAGAAATTCCAGTTCTTTGTTATCCAAATAAATGCTGTTTCCTTTGTCTTCAGATGATTTTTAAAGTTAGTAATAGTTTAAGGCATGTTCCTGATTTCACATAAATTCAAAACTCAAAAATCATAACTGAAAGGGATCTTAGATATAAACTACCAAATCCTCCACCTATTCCAAGAACATCTCAACAATATCAAACAAGGATAAAGTCAAGGAGACTCTCGACATAGCACAAGTTCATTCCATTTGGTGGCAGCTCTAATTATTTAATTGGGAAACCAAAACCCTCAAGAAAAGTCAGAAGCAAAGAGAAATGACACCAGTTTGGCAGGCAATGGGGACAGAGACTGATGAACGCAGCTGGGGTTTAGGGTGGCATTGGGATGAAGGAACAAGAGCCCAGGGTCAGAAGAAGAAATGTAGTTGGAGAAGAGGAACTGCAGGACAAGAGGCCCATCCTATAAGTCAGCAGTGATGATGAGGATTACATTTGTCAGTTTCCTGAGAGGAATTTATGTATCAGGCATGACCAGATACGTCTTATGTGTCATCGTGCTAACTATCTTAACGCCTTGTGTTCATTCTCTTTCTCTCCCTCTATCTCTTTTCCTCCCTCTTTCTCTCTGTCTCTTTCTTCCCCCATCTCTCTTTTTCTCTTTCTTTCTTAGCACTGGGAATCAAGCTCATGGCCTTAGGCTTGCTAAGCAGGTGCTGTGCCACTGAACTACTTCCCTTGCTCTTGGCTCTAAATGATTCTTTCTTTAAAAAAAAATTTATATATCTGACAGATCAAGGCACTTGCTTAATTAATCAAAATACATCAGCTAAATGGCAATGAAGGTAAGACTTGAACTTCATGTGGGCTCTTGCTATTTATCTCCTGTGCTTAACCTGAGTAGAGCAATGGGTGAGGAAGGTAGGCTTCAGCAGGACCTCAGAATACATTCACCATTAGAGAATGTTCTGGCGGCTGTGTGCAACAAGCATCAGTGAGGTTTTGTGACATGGATCCTGAGGGTCCTGTTAAGTGAACTATAGGGTGATAGTGGGAAAGGAAAGGAAGGAGATGGCACCATGCAGGAGGAATGTGTGTCATCCATAAATAAATGCTGAGAATAACTGAACCAGACAAACAGGTTCGTGCAAGCTTAGAGGTCATACTGCCTACACATTTTGGGCCTGAGCTACTGAATTGTATTGTACTTGTGTGTGTGTGTGTGTGTAGAATGCATTTAAAAGGCAAAGGAAAGGCAAAATGTTAAAAAAATATTATTTAACAATCCTCACAACCAAGCTACAAGCTGGGGCATAATGACTGTCATTTCTAGTCCAAGAGTGGTTGAAGGATGTGCATGAGGTCATGCAGTGACTTGCTGTGATGGCACTGAAACCTCACTCTCAATGACTGGTTTTTTTCTGTTCAATTCACTTAAGTTCTCTCTCTCTCTCTCTCTCTCTCTCTCTCTCTCTCTCTCTCTCTCTCTCTCTCTCTCTCCCTCTCTCTCTCCCCTTAGCCACAAGTATGCAATAATGGAAAAAAAATCACAAAACAACTCCAAAACTTATTTTATGTGTGTGAGAGCTGGGCATGGTGGCTCATGCCTATAATCCCTGCACTCGGGAGGCTGAGGCAGGAGGATTGGTACGAGTTCGAGACCAGCCTGGGTTACAAAAGTGAGCTCAAGGCCAGCCTCAACTGCATAGCAAGACCCTGTCTCAAAAATACAGAAAAACAACAACAACAACAACTTATTTTATGTGTGAATGTGGCAAAATCAGCATTTACATTTGATATTACCATAAATCAAAAGCAACTCTGAGTGTATACTGTGTCCAGGCTAAAGCTTAACTACAGTGTAAAACACTTTTCTCTTTCTAGATTAAATTTCCTGAGAGGATCAAAACTTTGTACTTGAACATAATGGCCACTCTAATACTTTAAATAAATAGCATTTTCATCAAGTGCATGATAAATGCCATCGTTGCCTCTCACCCATTTGACTATAGCCAAGAAGTTTAATGCGCTGGTAGTAAGGATTGTATTAGACAACAAGGTTATCAACAGTTCCATTAAAAATATGAACACTGACTATTTGAGAATTCTTTCTTCAGCCATTTCCTTTAGCTCTTTTGACAACATTTCCACAGCATTACACATGCTCTCTATATTCTTCAATCTTTACACTAAGTTGCCAGTTGTTGTAATACATTTCCAATAGCGATGTCCAAAGCATCAAAGCTCCTTGATTAATTCGAATGTGCTGCTTTTGGCTATAATCTTTCTTCACTGGGAACATTTTTAACTTTCTAAATAACACTCTCTGGCTTCTTAAAGCTTTTCCTTTTTAATTACATCTCTGTCCATTTGAGAAGAGATCCCACTAGGAAAAGAGTAGGGTGGTGGCAAACCCTAAGGAGATGGGTTGCTTTGATTCCACAGGCTTTGCTTCTGTTTAGTGGTGTCAGAAAGAGGGCAGCTCCAAGCACGTGATGGCTGGCTGCCTCTCAGGCTGCCACTCTCTGGCAAGGTCCCTAGGGACAGGTGCACAGAGAGGCTCATGGTCAAGGCTGCAAACGTTCATAGGAAGAATGCCAACAAGAGCACTTTGGCTCCTTTTTCTACACATATGGTCTGTTGACATTTGTTGATACTTTTGACTGGAGCTTCAAAAATTTTTAAGAAATATTAATTGAATACACTCAAAGCATATATATATATATATATATATATAATATATATATATATATATACTCATATGTGTGTCCAATTTTTCTTCTGTCTTTTTGAGACAGGGTCTTGCTATGCAGTTGAGGCTGGCCTTGAGCTCACTTTTGTAGCCCAGGCTTGTCTCGAACTCACACCAATCCTCCTGCCTCAGACTCCCGAATGCTGGGATTACAGGCGTGAGCTACCACACCCAGCTTGTGTCCAATTTTTTACCTTGCTGTTCTGTGATGATGGATTTTCTTGAGCCATATATAAATATATTACTGATGTTTCAGTGAAGTATTTATTTATTTTTGGTACTGGGGATCAAACTTAGGACTTTGTGCTTGCCAGGCAGGCACTGAAGCCACTAAGCTATCTCCCAGGTCCCTAGTGAAGTTTTTAAAGAGTGAAACTTCCTTTTTGGATATGTATTAACATTAAAGAAGGGCAAGAAGCCCAAGGGCTATAGATTAATAAACCTGGATCACTGTTACAAATTAGCTTTGATTGGAGAGAAGATTTTAAGTGTCTTCATTACACATGCACACTGTCTCTCTCTCTCTCTCACTCACATACAGTTACCTCAATTTCCACAGACTGTATCTGTGCCTGTGGCTAAACAAGAGCAAGGCTTGTTATGAGGAGGAATGGACCATGGCAATAGTCCCATCCCAATACTGCAACATCCTCTTCTTCTTTCTTGCATTTAGAACACGATGAATCACTGGGGAATATAAAAATTAAGTACCTTCTGCGCATGCACTCAGATTACTTCTTTGCTTTCTCAGCTTTTCAGGTTTGGAAGCCTTGCATTTGGTCAGTAAATACAGATTATTTTTGAGGTAGCTGATTAGCAAGTTACAGGACATAATGATTAGGAAGATAGTATTTCTGACTTTAAAGAATTCATGTACATGCTAGCTGATGATCCTATGAAACCCAAATGTAAAAACAACGGTAGTGAGGGGCCCGACAGGATGGCTCAGTGGCCTAAAGCGCCTGCTTAGAAAGCTTGGGCGGCTGCAGGGACCACGCTTTGATCCCTGGCACCACGTGCTGCGCCAGCCCTGCCCTCAGGGCAGGCTGAGCCGGCCATAAAAATAAACAAATAAACAAACAAAAGTAAAAACAATGGTAGTGAAATGGTGTTTGTAGTCCAAATTGTAGACTTCTAATTAATACAGGGAAAAGATACACTAGAGAGACACTGGAGATATGCATTCAACTAAATCTTATGCTAAACCTGCACATCTCATTCTGAGGCTGCCTCAGCAGGCATCTGTATAGCACCCTTTGTCCTTCCTCTGCAGGGCTCTGTGGGGATACACTCCTCTTTAATCAAGAATGGTCAAGGAGCAAAGGAAATAAGCATCTGGGAACTAGGATCCTAAATGGCATCAGTGCTGGTCTTTTTTCTCTCCTGGTTGCAGAGGTGCCTTGTGCTTATGCCGAATGACTGAGACTTTCAGGAGTCTGAACAAGAACAGGCACACATCATCTGTCTCTCTTTTACCAAAAAGCAGAAAGAGACACTGAAGTGAGAAACACGAGAACAGATCCAGAGAACTCCAGGGATCACATCAGGAACTTGGGCAAGCTGAGGAGAGAGGGTAGGGCATGGGAACACCATGAATGGTGAGCAAGGTGAAGGGAGGAGTGGTTTGGAACATGTAGGGATGGGAAATGGGAAGAATTTACCAGAAGCTGCAAGCCTCGAACAGTGGGGCTTCACTCTGAGAGAAGGGAAATAACAAGAAGTTGGGCTAAGGAGAGGCATTGGATTCCTTCTGCCACACCAAGTCATTCAGTGGCAGGGACTATCAACTTCTATGTGGACTGGCTATTGGCAAAGCTTCCATCTGCTCAGGCCCAGGTGCAGACATGGTGGATCTCTTCATTTCCCTCTATTCTCATTATAGTGGATGGTGACCCCCCCCAATATAAGGCCACACACACACACACACACACACACACACACACACACACCTCTACTGTGGGTAAACAATCCATTCCAACCAAAGAGACCAGATTCTATCTTAGATACTCTATCTTAGATAACTGTCTCCTGTGCATTCATAAACTACAAAGCACTTTAGGCCAAAATGTTGGCTCAGGGAATTTCTCCTGGCTCCACTGTTAGCTCTAAATTGAATCTAAACCTTTGTCTGCCATCACTGTTCTTCCTTGCATGGTTCAGAAAAATGACTCAGTTGGAAAGTCTGTCTTTGTATTGAGGTTTTCATCCCAATCTGCCAGCTCCAGATAGAGCAAATAGTGGGAAGTGACAAGGTGCCATAGCCTAGAGCATCCAGGCTCAGTCTTGACCAGATCACAATCCTCAGGGGCCTCTCCACTCCACAGGAAGGGAAATCAGATACTTTCTTCTCATTTAAAGAAAATCTCCCACCCCCATCACCGCCTGCCACTTCTTTGGAGCTTGGACTAATTTCGAGGATTCTGAGGAGTCCCTCTGGACTTAATGCCCTAGATGGATCAGTTTACAACTTGCTGAGAAGACTGTCTCAAAAAACTGGGGGAAGCCGGGCGTGGTGGCTCACGCCTGTAATCCCAGCACTTGGGAGGCTGAGGCAGGAGGATTGGTGCGAGTTCGAGACCAGCCTGAGCTACAAAAGTGAGCGCAGGACCAGCCTCAACTGCATAGCGAGACCCTGTCTCAAAAAGACAAAAAAACAAAACAAAACAAAACAAAAAAAAAAACAAAAAAAACAAAACAAAACAAAAAAAACAAAACTGGGGGAGGGTTGATTCCTCAAACTCAACTTGGCCTATACTGGCTATAAAATCTGTGATATCTCCAAGACTTGGTCCTGGCAACTTAGGGCAAAGAAAATGAGGTCAAGAGAATGAAGCATCACAGGCATTGTCTACAGCCTAACGATGTGAGTCTACCTTAATGCACAGTGCTTTCTTTTTTACACATCTGCTGATCTCACCTCAGCATGCAGCAAACCACCACACCACTTGCTAAAACACAAGTTTGCTTGGTATGGGCTCCAAAATTTTGGCTCAGCCCTTTGAAAAGAGGCCCAGAATATGCATTTCTGACAAGTTGCCACATAAGGCTCCTGAGATGGTCTAGAGAAGGTACTCTGAGACCATCAGTACTTATGAAAAACAAAGTAAAAGACAAATATGACCCATGTAAATTAAATTTCCCCTTTACATAAAGTTCATCTTAGATGGAAATGTGGCTTTTACAGAATTTGAGTGGTTTTTGTTGTTGTTTGCTTTTTGTTTTTTATGTATTTGGTACAGTCTCACTATACAGGTTGGACTAAAGTGATCTTCCTGTTTTCCACCTCCCCAGGGCTGGAATCACAGGTGTATACCACCACACCTGGACTTGGTGGCAGGTTCAGTGTGCCCAGGGTGGGGCCAGGGTGGTATGTGGTGCTAGGGATCAAACCCTGATCCCTGAACTTGCCTAAGCAGGTGCTTAGAGCTGAGCTATCTCACCAGCCTGAAACTGAGCATTTCAATTTCTGTAGGTTTACCTCAAAGAGGAGGTTGTTAATATGGGGACAATCCTATGGATCAATGAAAATAATTAATATAATAAGGCATGGGCTCCCAACAGTGGTTTTAAATCCATGATATCCTCTAATGCGTGGTTGTTTGAAAACAATAGGCCTGTGGCTTCCTGCCTCCAACAGCTCTCTTTGGGACCAACTCATTTAATGACCCTGTCATTTAAAGCAACAGTTTCAGTTAATATCTCCTCGAAATTAGCCATGCTAATGACACAGTACTTTGGAATGACTGTGGTCATAGTCACATTAGCTACTTCACTTGGATTATCTTTCATGTCAATAAATTAACTATTAAGTCAATGGCCAACTCAGAACACAGCAACAGAGGCCACAGAGTGTAGGCTCTTGGGCAGCTGTATTGGATCTAAAGTGAGCTATCTAATATCAACAGTATGTGGCAGAAAATGCACCACAGAACATCAAACATGGATGTGAGGTAAAAGTCAACGACTGTGTGAGACTTTCTTTTGGAAGAATTTAAAGTGTGTTTCCCTCTTTAGACTTTATATTAACGTGTGACAAGTGATGAAAGTATACGGAAAAGATGATTAGTATCCCTTATATAGAATTAATATTTATTTTTAGCATTTACTGCAGGTTATTAAACTACTTCTATAGTTATGTGATTTTCAAGGTGAGAAACACAGACATCCTCATTTTAAGTTTCATTTACATTGTCTTTTTATGGAAAGTCTGACTGTCTATGAGGCTGCAAAGCAGAAAATCTTAGCTTTCTCAGAATATATCTCAGAACTGCTGGCTGCATAGACTAAATGCTTAAAGGAGAAGAAAGCTTTCCATGCTAGGTACTCAAGTTTGCCCTGGTTAGTTTCAGATAGACCTGTGCATAGAATTTTAATGACAATCTGTATAATTTTTCCATTGTAATTTTGTCAGGTAATTGTGTATTATTTTTCTCTAATGATTGGTCTCAAGTCATGTCACACATGTGTACCAAAAAAAGATGAATGACCTTTTCTAGTTTTGTTCATCTAGTATGGTACTTTTTTTAAATTAAATTTTAATTTTATTTTTTATTACTTTTAATAAGAAATAACAATATGATAGTTTCAAAATATGTTAGTAGTACATTCGCAATAATTGACACATTGCATATTGTTGTCCTCATGATAATTATACAGAGCACAGGGTATAGACATGGATAAATTTTCTGATCGATATTGGTAAGGAAAGAAAAACTTCCTTCACATTGAACTGAGAGGAAGTAGTTGTATACATAGTCTGAATATTATTCAGCTATAAAGAATGAATACTCAGCTATATAGGCTTCATATATAAATGAGTAGTTTATACTTATACTCATAAGTGAAATAAACCAGACCTACATGTGTAAATATCGTGTAGTCTTGCTAGTGTAAGAACTGTAAAGAAGAAATAAAAATGGAAGGGCATAACATAGCTGAATGGAAATCAAAGACTTATGGATTAAACAACAAAGTGACTAGAAGCAGAAAAGAGAGCAAACATAGCAGGAATAAAACCATGCACTTATACACAGGATGAATCAGATATTGGTCCTAAGAATCTTCAAAAGGTTTTTCACATTGATGATAACAATGTGCAACACTAAAACTATGCTTGGAATGCCTGTCATTCTGGTCTTTTAGATGTGTACTGCTTCTAATGTAAACTCAGTTACTGCTATACTCTCTCTGAAGTAAATAGTTGACTAATGAAAAAAAAAAAAAAAAGAAAAAAAGGGTTTTGATTGCAAGTAAGATACTAGGCAAAATGCCATAGGCTTGACAGGCTACAATTTTGTACATCCTTGGATTTCTAAATGTCTTCATAAAAATGTGTAACTGCTTTTATCACATTCTATAGAGATTTATTAGAATATCAATGATTGATGGAAAATATCAATTTCAAGCTAAGTCTAAGATGTTTGATATTCAGAAAGAAAGTGATGTTAAGATCAATTACCTATGTTATAGAGTAATAGTATCACGAAGCTTTCTGCTGGAGGGTTGAGAATATAAGTTAACAGATGAACAATTGCAGAAAAAGAAGGGCTACAAAGATAGCCAACATTTTGGCCGTAGCCCTTTAAGGTCAGTGAGGATTTAGGACAAAAGAGAACCTGTGTTATAACACCCTATAACTCAGTGGTGTCCCAAATTTTCTGGTCAAGGAGATTATGGGACCTCAGAGGAAAGGGAAAAATGAAGTACAGTGTGTCTACTGAGAAAAACATTCTCTCAGGTTTTCAGAGTTTTGTTCATCTTTATGTATACATTGCACTCATTTTTCCTGCACAGAATCTGAATTCAGAAACTACAAACTAGATTAGTGACAGACTAGCCCAGTATTATACCCTTATATAACTGAGGTTATAGCATGTTTCATTTCATTCCTATATCTTCCTATCTTCTAGCTGCATTTACCTACTACATGCTTTCTGTACCATTTGTTATGCTATTCATACATAACAGGAATACCATCACACTGCCTCATCCATATCTCTTCTCTATCCCCACTTTTTGTCCACTTTAACTCATTTTTTTGCACTCAGGGAGAACATCTTCCAGTGAACGAGGAGCAACACAGGTGAGGTAAGGGGAGTGAAACAACATGGGTGAAGATATACTGTTCACGAGTAGACAAGGCAAAAGGCAACAGGAACTAAAGATATTTGTCAGCTAAAGGGTGAGCTGAAAAAGAGGAATTTTCTAGAGACAATAATATCATTATAAAGATTTTCAGCCTTAAGAAATTGGTCAACAGGTCATAATGTCTGTATTTGTTTCCTTCAATACATGATCAAGATGTCCTAGGATAGCCAAGTCTTGCATCAGGAGTGATCATTAGTAGTGATAATATATTTGATGTTAACTTTCTTAGGTCTCCCAGTTGGAACAAGCTTGGGCTTAGTTCTGCATAAAAATATTCGTGTGTGTGTGTGTGTGTGTGTGTGTGTGTGTGTAGGGTCTCACTATGCAGTTTGGACTCACAGTGATCCTATTTTCTGCCTCTCAAGTGCTGGGATTACAGGCGCATGCCACCACACCCAGACTTCATTGCTGGTTCAGCCTGCCCGAGAGCAGGGCTGGTGCCACATGTGGTGCCAGGGACCGAACCCTGCCCCTGAGCTTTCCTCACTTAGAATATTCTATAGCATTAGTGTACTGGGTCTACCAGCCACTGTGAATACATGTGTGTTTCAATGCTTTATAGATATTTTAGAATTTTCCTCTTTGAAATTATAAACATCCCTATGTCAAAAAGCTTCAATTATGTGTTTTAATCTTTTAATTTAGTCTTTGAAAGAACATGAACACTTAGCACTGGCTTACAAGCAATGAAGCTTTCCTAATTTTCAAAACAATTTCATATGTGCAGGATTTCAGCACCTAAAAATCCTGTTGAGAAAAAGGTAAAAGCCTGTCAGCTTGCATTACTTTGATCCCATACAATTGGAAAAGACTTTTTAATACATTTAAACTACTCAGATTAACAAGGTGCTGCGGGAGCCACAGCGCTACATGTCACTTGGTTTACCTGTTGACACATGCTAGTAAATAAACGAGAGGGTCACCAATCAGTTCTTTCAAGCTCTGTCTCTAGAGAATGGCAAATGCTACAAAACTGCTTGCACAAGTAAGGAAGTTTGTTATTTCAAGGCTGCATTGTCTATAGATCACATACCATGTAAAAGTACAGTCAACAACAACAAAGACAAAGGAAAGCAAATCTATTGCATGCTGTGAAGTGAGCTGGGCAAACTGACAGCTTCTTTGAGACCTTCAGGAAACAAGTGTTGAACACTTGTAATGAGATTTCTATGCATCTTCAGAGCCAAGGGGAAAGCTTCTATAGGAAGCTGTCAGTGTCACAGATCATGGCCAAAAGGACTCCAGGTACGGAGCACACTGAAAGAGACGTTACAAAAATGTTCACATACTCTCACTCAGATGTTTAGAAAGAAGACAACTGTTCCACCAGAGGAAAATATTTTGAAGAATACAATTTTTCTAGATTTTGCAAGACCTGTAAAGTATATTCTTAGTGTATTGTCTATGTATCAGCCATTTCTTGGTAGGAAATAATCAGAATTAGAACATACTATATATTTTTTTGTAAAAGAATTAAAGAAATTTTGTTTCAACTCAGATATGACAAAAACATGGAAAATCACCTAAGAAATGAGGATAAAAATCACAGTAGTTGGGAATGCTTAAAGAAGAAAAACGTTAAATCTACAGTGATAGGTATTTTCTTCATTACTGAGATCTCTAATTTCTCTGCAGATCAAGATTCTATCAGAGGAATCCAGCTTGTTTTCAGCCACTGAAGCCTACATTTCAAGTATCATCTCCTAGGCACTGTTCTCTTTCCTCACTGATTAGCGCCCCACTTTTATTGAAGCTGAAGCAGGCCAGATTTCCACATATACAGGAAGGTTCTACACTCCTGTCCTATCTGGTCATAGCCTTTGGAGATGATTTAGTAACAAAGTAAGACATTTATTTGGTCATCTTTATGTAGCCTACTATTTGTCTGTGACCCTGTAGGTCTCTTTCTATATTGTTTGTCACATTCTCTTTTAGTGAGGTCTTCATTCTGATTCCTCAGGTCTCTAACAAACTCTTCAGCTCTGCTCACCCTGTATGTTAACTTACTTACAATTATTTTATTTTCATACCTAATAATTTCATGTTTTCTTGTTCTTATATCAAATTGCTAATATTTTCCTCTGTCCCTTTGAGATATTACAAGCATTAATACTTGTTTCTGTTAGTTCTTATGGTACATATCACCTCACTTATTGTTTTAGAGAGGTTGTATTCCACAGGTGTCTACTTGTGGTATAAGATGTCAGTTCACTGACAGTAGGATGACAAGCTAGTCCTTGGCCATGTTCTTGGTAGGAAGTTTAAGAAGGGAGTAGTTAAATGCTTTCCAGTTCCTATGCAGTTCAGGAGCAAATATAAATTATCCATTATTACTATTAATTTATTAGGGAACTTCTAGGGGAAAGAATTCAACTTACATTTGTTTTTTTAAAAGAAGCAGCACCTGGTCAATAGTCTCCTTGGGTTATAGAAATTTACTAAGCTTGGTGATCTGAATTGCTAAGGTGATTCATTCAGCCAATACTTACTTTCAGTGACATCTTGCTGCAGCAGAGGTGGGACCCTATCTTAGTACTATTCCTACACACTGTGTTCAAGCATAGACTATACTAAGCCAATGAAAAGAAGAAGCAAGAATATGATACAGCAGTGTTCCTCACTCTCACTTTTTCTCTTACCATGCCATGTTCTAGACTGATATATTTTCCCCTCCAGGGAGCTTAAGAAGATTGGAAGCTATACTTCTATGAGATAAAAAATGAAGATGAGTGAAATAAAGGCGAAATTATACACTGCATTGTAGATGGCAACTGGGGAGGAGATGAGTCTATGACAAGCATTTTTAGAATATCATTGTGGTTACTGAAGGAACAGAAAAATCTATAAAGAGATGGAGGAATAAGCCACAGAATGAGAGTTGTTTATGGGAGTAAAATCTATCCAGAAAGTAACAAATGGAATTGGGATCAGTGTCACTTGAGTTAACTTTTCCTAAGGTTTCTTGATATTAGCAATAAAGATTCTTATCATAAATGATTTACAAAGCCGGGCGTGGTGGCTCACGCCTGTAATCCCAGCACTCTGGGAGGCTGAGGCAGGAGGATTGGTGCGAGTTCGAGACCAGCCTGGGCTACAAAAGTGAGCTCAGGACCAGCCTCAACTGCATAGCGAGACCCTGCCTCAAAAAGACAAAAAAAAAAAAAAAAAAATGATTTACAAGAACTAATGAAATACTTACACAATAGAAAATGAGGACACACAAGAACAGGGTGCAACCCTGCCATTCCAGATGAACAAAGGCAAACCCAGATGGCAATGAGGGAGAACATTTCCAAAGCCACCCAGCTGGACTCTTTGAAGTAATAACAGGGGAACAAATCAAACGAACTTTTAGAAAAAAAATCAAATCAGAAATAATTTCTCAGATAAAATCAGATATAATGAAAATGATGAAAGGTATAATTAGAGAATCTACAGAAGGTACAGATAGAAAAATAGAAAGGATTAGGAAAATGACAGAATATCAAACATAGGAAAAAATGGAATCCATGAAATAAATTTAATCATATATTCAGGACATAAAAAATTCTACTGTACTACACAGCAGAAAAAAACTGATATGAGGACAGACTATCAGATCTAGAAGATAGGATTATGGATAGCAATCATGAAAAGAAAGATTTAAAAACAGAAAAGCATCACAAAAAATTCAACTCAACAGCTATACCATGATACAAAGAACAAAAATGTAAGGTTGTTTAGACTCAAAGAAAAAGTAGGAGGTAATGACATATATATCCAAGCATGTAAAAAATTGACCTACAAATGAGTGGGGTATACAGAACTTCAAAGAGTGATATCCCAAATAAATATACAAGGCATACAATCATTAGGATTAAATGGAAAAGAACCATATTGCTTTTCACAATAGCATCCACAAACTGAAATACTTAATCTTTTTTTTTTTTTTTTTGGTGGTACCAGGAATTGAACTCAGGACCTTGTGCTTACTAGGCAGGCACTAACGCCACTGAGATATCTCTCTAGCCCAAAATACTTAATCTTGACAAAAGCTCTAAACATCTTCACTGGATGAAGCTGGAAAAACTGGGTTTCCACATGCCAAAGACTAAAATTAGACCCATATTTCTTGCATTGCACTAAGCTCCCAACAAACTCATGCCTAGGAGTAAGCATTACCCTGACACCAAAATCAGAGAAGGAATCAAACAGAGAAGAGAGCCAGAAGCCAATCTCCCTAATGAATACAGATGTGAAAATTCTCCATAAAACAATGGCAAACAGAATGCAGCAAATCATCAAGATTATATCCTATGACCAAGTAGCATTCATTTCATATATGAGTGAATGGCTCAACATACACAAGTAAATAAGTGTAATATGTTATTTTAACAGTACTAAGCACAAAAACCACATGATTATTTTATTAGATGCAGAAAAAGCATTCAATAAAGACACTCATTCTTGATTTGAAAAACATAACCCTATAGAAAGCTGGAACATACAATATTTATCTCAATCAGATAAAAGCTATCTATGACAAACCAATAGCCATCATCACACTGTATGGTGAACAACTGAAAACTCACTCTAAATTTTCACTCTAAACCCAGGAAAAAGGGGCCTGGTGGGATGGCTCAGTGGTCTAAAGCGCCTGCTTGGGAAAGCTTGGGCGGCTTCAGGGACCGCGGTTTGATCCCCGGCACCACATGCTGCGCCAACCCTATCCTCGGGGTGGGCTGAGCCGGCCATAAAAATGAGTGAATAAACAAACAAAAGTTCTGAAACAAGAAAAAAAAGTAAACCCAGGAAAAAGACAAGGATGTTTAGTGTTACCATTTTTATAGCTCTGGAAACATTAGAGCAATTATACAAAAGAAAGAAATAAAGGAATAAAGACAGGAAAGGAAGGAGCTAAATTATAATGATTTCTGAATATGATATGCTATATAGAAGACCTCCATAATTCCCCATAAAGAACTTGAGATTTAGTTACAAAATTGATTACCATATCTGGATACAAAGTCAACACTCAAAAATCAATAGCATTCTTGTATGCAAATAATAAGCTCACCCAGAGAGAATTTAGGGATATCACACTTTGCACAATGGTATCCAAAAACTAAGATTCTTAAACTTTGACAAAGGCTCTAAACATCTTCACTGCATGAAAGATAGCCTCTTTAATAAATGGTGCTCAAAAAACTGGGTTTCCACATGCCAAAGACTAAAATTAGACTCATATTTCTTACATTACACTAAGCTAAAACATAAATGGATTAAAGAGCTAAATATTAAAACAAAAACACTAAATCTTCTGGAGGATAGTACAGGTAGAACTCTTGAAGGCATAGGTATAAGCAAAGACTTCATAAACAAAATTCTAATCGCACAAGTAATATCAAAAGAATCAATAACTGGGCTGTCATCCTATTAAAATTAAGTTTTGAACAGAAAAAGAAACCACCAACAGAGTAAACAGACAAGCCAGGAGTGGGAAAAATTTTTGCCAGCTGTTTCTCTAGAATATATAAAGAATTAAAATGTTACACAGATTCCTCAAATTGAAAGATTCACTCCAAAATTGAGCACCAAGGGGCTGGGAAGACAGCTCTGTGGTACAAGTGCTTAACTGACAAGTGCAAGGTCATGAGTTTGAACCCCGGCCCCGCAAAAACAAAAACAAAACAAAATTCAGCACCAATCATGGATAGATACTTTTCAGATGAAGAGACAAAGATAGAAAATAAACACATGCAAAAATGTTCACCATCAAAGGTGATTGAAGAGATGCTAATTAAAACAATACTGATGTTCCACTTCATTCCAGAAAGGATTGAAAGATGCTTTATATACTACAACCAATGCTTTGTATAACAGAAGAATATAGTTTGGAAGAAAACGGACAGGCCGGATGACTCATGGAAAGAGATAACAGATAATGCTGTGATCTCCTTTGTTGATGTCATAGCACACCTCTGCGAGGCAAGACAATTTGGTCAGTGCTGGCAGAATTTATTCCAACTTAAGAGGTGGAAAGCCAGAAGCAGAGGGTAGTATGAAGATTGTCAGTAGTTTTAAACAGAATGAAACACAGTATCACTTTCCTCATAATAAACTTAGATGAGGCAGGAAGGATGCTAAAAGAATGCATGTCCAGAACCAGTTTCAAAGGATAAAAGGGCAAGCAGGTGTCCTCCAGTGTCTTAGGATTTTCCTGAAGTTCACAGACCTTCACCCCTTCCTTTGGTCACTAAAGCTGTGGGTAAACAGTGAAAGTAGAGGTCCTTGGGGTGTCCCAAGCATTGCTAGCCTGTTGCCACCAATGTACAAGGTGTGCCTCCTGTCCTCCTCTGACTTCTCACATAGTGCATTAGTTGCTGAGTTTGTAAGAGGGACTGGCTGGGCCACTGCACAGCAGACTTTCCTTCATTTTATACAGATGAAAGGAACACTTTGAGCTAGAAAGACTCTTTAATGTGGCGTGAGCAAACAGTGTCTCCATTTGTCCCATTTGGTCAATAATCTCTTCAGTCTCTGCTCATTATGCCCCTAAAATACTTTTGCTGTAAAAGAATTAATCTGTTAACAATGTGATGAGCCCGTTAATTAGTGTGAACACAAACTACACAGTGTAATATTAGTTTCTTGCCTCGTTAGTGAAGAGGTGAGGCAAGCCAACATAGGAGGAATCCTTGTTCATTTCAGGTCAGATGTGGAAAAGACCAAAGTACATTAGTGAAACTTACACGGTATTTAAGTGGGAAAATGTCCTTGAGGCTTTCTACTAGGTGCATTAAATACAAAAGGCCATTTGTGTGGCCAAAGAGCCATGACAAAGATGCCTAATTCAAAGTACTAAGTGAATATATTGATTAAAGTAGCTTAAAATTAACACTTTAATTATATCCTACATTATGATATCAAAGTAAATTATAGTTTTCAGAAAAAAATTTATCTTCCTATGGAATTTAAAGATTCGGTTAACCATGTAAAGGGCTGGGGACATAGCTCAGTGGCATAAGCACCTGCTTAGCAAGTGCAAGGCCCTGAGTTCAATCA